>JANAVB010042819.1:825513-931589 GCA_029216955.1 Iris pallida
CACTACGGGTCACTATCGTGTTCAGGGTACATGTGCAGGGCATCATAGTGCAAGCATTCAATCAGGAGACCAAGTTGATTTGAGGTTACAAGACATAAATTAACAGTACTAATGAATCAATAATAATAATAAAATAACAAGACAAGGCTCGAAGGAAGCCATGCGGCTCAGAGAAAACGAATCCATGTAGCTGGTTTATTCAAGAACGCATCATCATGAGAAATAGGTGCCATGCGGTTTCAATATGGGACAGGCGCACAAGCTTATGCGACTAAGAGGAGGCCCAAGCGGCGCTGCGGCTCAGGGTTGCGGGATCCATGCGGCCAGAATGACCTCTACCCATGCGGCAGGTAGAGATGTAGGTCCATGCGACTGGCTGACTAATCAGTATATGCAGCGAGTCAAGTGGGTCTCATACGGCTAGCAGGGTTCGGCCCTTATACGCAGGTGGACATGCGACTGCAGACGCAAGGGGCGCATGCGCTGATAGCAAGTGGGCTGCATGCGGATCAAGAAGTTCAGCCTCATACGCAAGCAAAGAAGCAGGTCTATGCGTTCAAGAGGAGCGGGTATTATGCGGCGGGGGTCGAGCGAGTTTAGCGGCTAGATGGGTTCGACCCTTATGCGCAGGTGGACATGCGGCTGCAGAATCAAGGGGCACATGCGCTGAGTGGGGAGAGGAATCCATGCGGCTGGAAGAAGCGGGGTCCCATGCGGCAGGAAAGGAGGGCGCATGCGGCTAAAAAGGGGTGAGTCTCATGCGGCTCAAGAATGACTCGGTCTATGGCCAAGGATGAGAGCAGGCTTATGCGGCCTGAAGTTCTTCAGTCATACGGCTAAAGGAACACTTGCCGCATGAAATATTCATGCGGTCAAGTCTAAGCACAGTTCATCTTCTCTAAATTCCGAGAAGAAGAACACCATCAGAGCCAAGTTCTCAAGCTCCATAACTTCATCATCCGGAGCCCAAATCCGAACTTCTATAGGTCAAAATGGGGCAGAACGAAATTCTCTACAATATGGAACCATCAAAACTTAGAATTAACAAGATTAAGTAGATCAAAACCCAAGAATTCCAAAAATAAAATAAACTTAGATCTACAAGAATTCGACCGTAGAAAGTAAAAATGCCAAGTACTAAAGTAAGTTAAAATGCTGCAAGGAAGAGAATGAAACAATAAAATTTGAGTTCCTCCATAAAGCAAGCTGCACTTGCCTAATCTCTCTCTCTCTCTCTTTCTTTCCTGGAGGTTGTAGAAGTAATGGTGGAAAAGAAGAGTGAGTAATGAGCAATAATGGAAGAGAGAGAGTGAGATTGATATTTATGGTGGGAGTGGTGGTAGGTGGGAGTGGTTCTCCATAGGATACACCAAAACAAGCAAGGTCAAATAAACCGAACCGAACCAAGATAAACCCATCAATGAAATACCAAAATAAATCAAGCAGGAAGACATGCAATACGGGTCAAAATACGTACACGTATTCCAAATACGTAATACGAGATATGGACATTACATTCTCAGCCGAGAGAAGTTTGTCCCCAGCAGAGTCGCCATCGTGTTTGCCATTGATTATAAAAGAACAGAACAATTATATCGGAGGACTGGACTTTTACTTTACAATACAAACTCGCTTGTACAAAGAAAGCCTAGGGACGAAAACCTAGGTACAGCAGTCTAAGTACAATTGTTTAATTTTTCTGGGGGGTGACGGTAGAGGCTCGGGAAAGCGACGGCAGCTCTGCCTTACTCCTTGGACGATCGGACGTAGCCTTGGCTCTGGTAAAGAAATGCTCTTGGACGTGTGGGGAGACTCCCTTGCGCCTTCGGTTGCTAGATCTCTGGATGTCTCTGTAGTGCTCTCCTCTTTTTTCTCCACTCTGCTCCTAAATTTTCCAGGATTTGCAAAGAAATGATACCTTGCTATTTATAGAAGTGAGGGTGTGATCATTAGGGTTTGCAATGATTGCCTCCTTGAGAAGTCAGTGGTTAAGGATCAATTAATCTGGGCCATTAATTCTGATTATAGCAAATCTAGATAATTAATGTGGATTGTATCAAATCTCTGTGGGCAATAAATGTTGATTGCCATGAATATTTGTGATTTGTGATAGCCTACCACGTGTCGAATTTGCTTGATTTGATTTGATCTAGGCAATTATGACGATCGCAATAAATCTGATCAGGGAAGATAAGACTGCCACGTGTCTCAATTATCGCGAAGAGCGCCACGTATCTTAACTGGACCATCCTGGCAGAGCCGCATATAGGTGGTCCTCTCAGCCGCATGAAGCATGCAGCCGCATGAGGATGGGCAGCCACATGAGGATGGACAGCCGCATAGGGATAGGCAGCCGCATGAAGTGGTAGACCGCATAAGGATGGGCAACCGCATGGGAATAGGCAGCCGTATGAGGATGGGCAACCGCATGGGGATAGGCAGCCGCATGAAGTGGGCGGCCGCATAACTGCAGCAGCCGCATGGAGTGGCCTCGGGACTTATTGGATTTTGCCAGCTGTAAGGAGATTTTCTCCTCTTTCCTAGGGACACGCCATCATGCCAGTCATTATTGCATCTTTATGTCAGAGCTGTCGTAGCTATCTTTTGTCAGAGCAGCCGTCAAGGCATTAAATGCAGCCGAATGTAGAGAAGAACTTTTGAAGGCCACGTGGCTTCTTTCTGGGCCGCATAGAACTATCTGAGCCGCATGGACCCTTGAGCCGCATGGACTCCTGAGCAGCATGGGGATCCTGGGCCGCATGGGGACCTTTCTGTCGGAGCCGCATAGGCCTTTCTTTATTCTTTTCCATGCTTCTACATTGTAAAATTAATTGTGTTGGGCTATCTAAATAATTAAGCCAAATTAAAGTGTTTATTTGGAAAATTGGTTTAAAGGTATAATTATCATGGAAATAATGTGTAGATACCGGAGATAAGTCTAATTTGATGAGGGGCCAAATTAGAATTATCAAAACACACACACACACGCCCACACGCCCACACACACACACACACACACACACATATATATATATATATATATATATATTCATTAGGGTTATTGTCCCCAACTCATACGACCACCAAAAGAGGGTTTTCTCTATTCTTTTCTGTATTTCTATCAACAGAGAGAGGAACAAAGATTTTATCTTTGTTATTAAGAGTCGTAGCGGATTGGAAGATCAAACCCCATAAAGAGACGTCTGATTTAGGATCCATCAAGCCTAGCAATGGATTCAGGTACGTTTTTGCAATTTATTTTTTGTCTTCATCTCATGAATCAGCAGGCATTAATTTCTAAAAGCTTACCAATTAAGTGGAGCATATTATTGTGGCATGTTTTATGTAGTAAACTCCCATCGGACGACAATCTTAAATCAATAGGGTTTTGGTTGGTGTTCCGCTGCCACTATTGTGAGAATGGGGCAGAAGAGTCATTTGGCCACATCCTTGCAGAGCGGGAGGATGCCATGGAGCTTTGGTCCGGCCTAGAGAGGAAATGGGAGGCGGAGGACGGAGGAAAGAATATTATCGTTCGTATTGACTTTTGGTGGCACCCGATAAGGAAAAGGGAGGCTACGGTGGAGGCGGCTGCTATTATATGGATTCTTTGGAAGAATAAAATAAACACAGGTACGTGGATTATTCATTTTCGAAGACTCAATTGTCTTTTGAAGCCAAACGTCAGAAGGAAAAGGTTTCACTACAACAAAAATATCATTTAATGACGCTTGATAAGGGGATTTAATGACGGCTGATAAGAAGCGTTATCAAAGTTCAGCAAGACTGTAATCTATGACGGTTATCTATAAAAGTGTTATTGAATGTCTCTCAGGGGTACGAGCGTTATGAAAAAAACACAAATTTTAAGTCAAAATCTCGACCTCTCCCGCACTTACTCCCGCACTTAAGTCGAAAAGTCCCTTCTCCCGCACTTACTCCCTTTCGCCTTCTCTCTTTCCTTCCGCTCCCCAACTCCCTTCCGCCCGCTCCGGCGCTCCCGAACTCCTCTCAGCCCGCTCCGGCGCTCCCGATCAACTCCCCTCAGCCCGCTCCCCGCTCCCCGCTCCCCGCGCCCTAACTCCCCTCAGCCCGCTCCCCGCTCCCCAAGGTTTGTTCTAAATTTTTTTATTTTGTGTCCTAATTTCTGCCTCGACTTGATTTTAGTAAAATGCCCTAATGCCTTGACTTGATTTTAGTAAAATGCCCTAATTTTGACCTATTTTCTATTTTCTAGTTTTCGAAAGATGGCTGAAATATCTTTGAATGCATGTTTGGAAATCTTTGAAAGAATTACTTTTTTTTTACTAATTTGTGAGGCATTTTCTTCGTCCGCACATTGGTTCATCTTCTTGTTTCTTTCTTTGTTGGTTCTTGCAGTGTGGAAGGGTGTAATTCCATTGCTTTAGGACGAATACTTACAAGTTCAACTTCATGGAGGCACGTTCGGGTAGCAAGGTTTATTTTGGTTCATGGAGACATGTTCTTTTCAATTGTCCTATTTTCTAGAAATCATGGACAAAAAAGAGATCAATGTCCCTGTAACGTCGTGTATGACACATGTTGAACACGGCATTTTTATACTCGAAATTACTCCAGGTCACGCAGAAATCGGTACCGTGTCTGTGTATGTGCCATGTCATGTTGTCTTTAAATCAAGTCTTGTTCTTCTTAGATTAAATTACTCCCAGCAATACAACTTATTTTTTACAGTGTGCTCGTTGCTCATGCATTGAGGGTGGGATGGATCTTTGACATCAATATATGCAAGTGTTTGACTGTACATCTTTAGATTAAATGATATCGGTCATGTTGGATGTGAGCTTTGATCAACTCTTTTTTTAGGTTTATTTGACCCTCTTTTGTAGTTATGTAGATGATTCATATAGACTTTCTCAATATATATTCTTACATATTTTGACAATTTGTTACTTTTTATACCCGTATGCACATATAGGAAATTGTAAACCATTTTCTGTTTTGTAATAACGAAATGAACTATTCCTAAGTCATGTTCTTCTTCTTTTTAACTCTAGCAATTAAAGTTATATTCTGGAATCAACCTTCTCCACTTTCATGAGTCTGAATTTATTGGCCATATCTACTTCACATTGGCCATTCTGGAATCAATTTTTTTCCGCATTCAGCTTGAAATGAAACTTTCAAGTTACAATCACTTACTCGGTGTTTTGCTTTATTATACAGAGGAATAGATCATGGATGACAAAGCACATATTATCGGAAGAGTATAGAGCCGGAGTTGATGAATTTATGGAGCATGTTAAAGCTAGTGGGATGATCTCGACTTCATTAGATGTCCATGTAATGAGTGCGAGAATCTCTATAGTATGAGTTTAGAAGATGTAAAATTTCATTTGACGACAGTTGGTATCGATCCAAGGTATACTATATGGATATGGCATGGAGAAGTTGATCCTAATGAAGTGTATGAGGATACATGTGCGTCTATTTATAAGGACTATGATATGGATACTTTAAATGGTACCCTACCTGTCCAAGGATGTGTCCCAGTTCTTTGTCTGTGCCCCAGTTCTTTGTCTGCCTCATGTGCAGAGATCTCTGATACCCTACCTATCCAATTCGACCATTGATACTCTAAGGGTACACTAAGTTTCCTAGATTGCCTGTACATGTCCATATGTGTATGTTGTTGACCTAAATTTGTTCCCAGGTCATGCATACCTGTCATACTCAACATAAAACAAATACTCATTAACTGGCACTGGCTCACTGCTTGCGTAGGCCTATGGCCAAGAGCCTACAGCAGGTCAAGCTGGAGGGGGGAAATGAGTCCCCTGCTGCTGCTAATGTAGCCTACTGCTTTGGCCTGGCCTGCTGCCACTTGCCCTACCTACAGGCAATAGCCTCAAGCCTTAGCCCAACATCTGCAGCATCAGTGGCCTTAGCCAACATCTGCTGCCACTTGCCTACAGCAGGTCAAGCTGGAAAGGGGGGAATGAGACCCTGCTGCTGCTAATCTAGACTACTGCTTTGGCCTGGCCTGCTGCCACTTGCCCTACCTGCAGGCAATAGCCTCAGGCCTTAGCCAACATCTTTCTGTTAGTTATATTATATGTACACAAGATGAATCTGACAGAAACTCCACACAACAGTTTCCCACAACATATGTTGAATTATGATCTTATAAATGTGTGTTTTCAATCAAGACTTATATCATTATATCACATTTATTAAACCTTGTTTTATCTTTTGCAGGGTACATGTGCTGTGGACACAGGTCTTCATGTGACTAAGTTGTATGTTATGGTGTGGGATATGTGGATAGTTTTGATGTAAAGTGTACTAGCTATATTGGATACTGATCTATAGATTTTTGTGAAGATGTATATATATATGGCCTGAGAAATGTGGAATGATAGCTAAAGTGTACTCTATTTTGAGACAATGGAATGTATCCTATTTTGAGACAATGAAATGGAGATTAATGTTATATTTAATATTTTGTTGTGAATATGGTTCAAATTAAGTGGTTATTTTCGAATTGAATTGAGCAGGGTTTGGAATATATAACATGCAGTATAGAGCGTTATAAATGTTATACAAATGACCAATCATAATGCTTTCAAAATGTCCTGACTTTCAACCATATTAAATATTCATAACATTTTTACATAACTATCCATAACACTTTGAAAATAGAATGTAGTAGAAATTCAATCTATTAATGATGTTTTCGGACGATTTATCTATAACGCTTTGAAAAACATTTATAACACCCGATTTTATAATGCTTGGATTAAGAAAAAAAAGCGTCATGGTTCGTGATTAATGACGGTTTTTAGCCATCATTAAAGGGTATTTCTGTTGTAGTGTTTGGAAGATAGAGGCAGTTTTAGGGGGTATACTCGTTTTGTGTTGGCAGCCTTCTTGGCTTGCCTTCGAGTTCGAGGGCGGGAACTCATTTTGTATTTGCTTGCTTCCATTTTTCGATTTATAAGATATGTCTTTCTATAAAAAAATTAAAAATTATATATATATATATATATATATATATATATATATATATATATATATATATATATATTATGGTTAATTGTTATAATCTTATACTTAATACTTGCAGCGTAAACGTATAGCCTGCACATGAAACCAACTAAAAGTAATACTTGCATCGATTCGGACTTGCGCCTTGGTCGATTCGATTTCTTAGAATCTTCGAGCCGTCTTAACGCACTTATCCTTCGGGACAATGTGGCGCTTCGCATCGATTCAATTCGATGCGTTTCTTTGGGACAATGCAACTCTCGCATCGAATTATATTCGATGCATTGCTCGGGACAACGTAACTCTTCGCATCGACTTAGTTCGATGTATTGTTCGGGACAACGTAACATTCGTATCGATTTGTATCGATACATTTCTTTCGGTCAACGCGACTCTTTGAGTCAACGTCTCAGCGTAATACGTCGTGCGGAGCGGGGCATTACAGTAACTTTCTTGTTTCCTTTCCGTCGCACGACGGTCGTCCAACCCCCTCCGTGTTTTGATAGCTCGTCTCCTCTTCCTGCCTCCATGTTCTTTTTACCCCCTCCGTCCGCCGATCCTGGATCCCATGTCGGCGGGATCTCAAGCCCTAGGTCGCCAGAGGAGGATACCATGCTTTTCTTATATTATATTATATTATATTATATTATATTATATTATATTATATTATATTATATTATATTATATTATATTATATTATATTTTATATATATATATATATATATATATATATATATATATATATATATATATATATATATATATATATATATATATTGTACTCGATGGACTTTTGTAACTATATCTTAAGATATTTTCATTAATAAGTTGATACTCTCAACTGTCACTCTTTGCAACTTAATACCTATTGCAAAAATTAAATGATCTGAAATTCTTTCTTAATTCCATAAGCTATAGGATCCTTTATTTTATTAAAATTCCCTTCTTATAACTTATTTTCTAATTACAATATAGTGCCATCCTCTTCCTCCTTCAACTTCTGTCTCTCCATCTTCTCCTCCCCATCCCTCAAACCCTAACCTTGCCCTCATTGCTTAGACTTTGTGATTAAAAATATTGATACCTATTATGCGTACATGTGCAATCTTCACTGAAGTATAATTTGCGAAACATGTTAAACCTCCATTGTCTATCTAATTTGGTCGATAATCCAAGCAGTTTTTAAGAAAGTGGATGAGTTTATCTCGGGACTGACCTACATGGGTGCGAGTGGGGACAATTATCCCTACTGAATTTTTGTTTCCGAGTCAAATATTCATGTTCGTAATAAATTTTCTTCATAAATTTTATGTTTTACCCTCTGAAATTTATAAGTTTCAATTTTTATATGCATATCTACATCAGATTTTACTTTATTTAACAAATTTTTGGAATTTTTTTTACACTTGGGATTGACCGCCTCTTTTAAATTCATGCGTCTGCAATCACTTTCTGTTTCATATGTCTAGCACAAATGGCTGATCGCAAGATGCAATACACATAGGAAAATTGGGATTCAACCAAAAGTTTGAGATGAAACTATATACCAAATTGGGATATCTCAATATTTTTTTCTAATAACTATAAAATATGGAGTTGAGGATGTTCTAAGTGTCCGAATTTAATGAAAACTAGAGTTGAGATTGATTGGAGTTAAAACTATAGTCCAAATAGGATGTGGATCTAAAACTTACGGACAATGCTACTTTGTCGTGGGTTTGGACCGCAGTCATGGCCCGGGAGCCACGTGTTGCCCCTCCATTTAAGGATAGTTGTGTAAATTTTGACCTAAAATTTAACGTAAGTATTAAGTTATAAAGCGTTTTGTTTGATAGTTAAGGTTAACGACTTGTTAACAAAAGAATTTAGTTGATGATTTTTAAAAGAAAATTAGCCAAATATTTATATTCCCCGTACAAATTCATTATCATTCAGTCATTCAAAGCTATATAGGGACAGGACAGCCCTGGCCCAGGACAGGCCGGACGATGGCCTAGGGACACAGAAGAAAGGGACACCAATATGAATCTTTCTATAAAGAGTTTTGTTTGATAGTTAAGGTTAACTTCTTAACAAAAAAAATTTAGTTGATGATTTTTAAAAGCAAATTAGCCAAATATTTATATACCCCGTACATATTCTTTATCATTCAGTCATTCAAAGCTATGTAGGGACATGACGGCCATGGCCCAGGCCCTGGCCCAGGGCAGGCCGGACGATGGCCTAGGGCCCCAGAAGAAAGAGACATCAACATGAATCTATCTACAATAGAACGATGGCCCAGGGCCCCAGAAGAAAGGGACACCAACATGAATCTTTCTACAGTAGAACGGTAGAAATAGTATGTATCATGTGGGTTTCTTAACAAAAAAAAATATTGTTAATGTTGGAGTGGGTAGGGATCCCAACCTATGTGGAGAATATCCCGGAGAGCGACGAGCGTCACCCGTGTGCCGGAGAAGCTCGGGAAGTGCATGGATCCTTTTTTGGAACATATATGGTAAGAAAATATATGATTGGATTTTCATATTTACTTTGATCATATATTTATGATTAGATCCTTCATATAGTAGCTTTCCATATAATTGGGCTTCCAATTATGGCAAGCCAATTATGATTGGATTTCCATTAAATATATGATTGATGTATATTGGAAGTTTCCATATATATTGGCCTTCCATGTATGGATTACCAATGGCTTATAAAAGGGTGATGCATGCTAGTTGTAAAATCATCTCAAAATAAGAGTGCTTACAATCTTTGAGAGAGAGAGAGGATTAAGGACTATTGTGAAGGAGAGATTGCTTCGAATAATTTTTCGGCATCTCTTGTTCTTCGGAGTCCGCAATCAAAAATTTCTTCTTTCAAGTGAGTTGTGGTGATCCGTGTTGGATCGGAAGGAGCTTGTAGAGGGTGTATTCTCTTTATTCCATTAGTGGAGGTTCTTCAGGGTTGGACTTCGATCGTCCCATGATTTTTTCCGCAAGGGTTTTCCATGTCAAAAATCTTTGTGTCTGCGATTGTGTTTGACATTTTTGGTTTGTGTGCTTTTGCTCGGTTCCCTCGCAGAACTTTCTGATTTGGGGGAACGGTTTCCGCGCTTCGTTCCCAACAGTTAATTGTTATAATCTTATACTTATACTTTAGACTTGTTATTGGAATATTAACCTTTTTTTATAATTACGTATGAAGGACCTATTTTGGAAGTTTTGTCTCGGATCCCAGCTCCGGGCCGGCCCAGGTAATGGTAAACGTAATAATTTTGTCGGAGAATTTCTAGCTACCTTTTCTCATACCACTACTAGCTGTTGGAGTGGGTGGGGTTCCCAACCTATGTGGAGAAGACCCCGGAGTGCGACGAGCGCCGTTCGTGTGTCGAAGAAGCTCGGGGAGGAAGTGGGGCTGCTGATAGAGCTACAGGGAGCTGCTGGAAGCAGGGGGGCCGAGTTCGGGCCGAACTCTGCCCCAGGCAGAGTTCTGGCCGAACTCTGCCTCCCCATTCTAGAATGTGGTCGGCCAGTGCTGGTTGCCCGACACAGAGTTCTGGCCGAACTCTGTGTCGTCGGGGGCTGAAGCAAATTTTAGGGTGACTTTTTACCACTGAATCTAATCCAATGGTCCAGTTTGGTTGCGGGATTGGAGAGTTAAGTTGGGATTTCCAAACCCTAATTCATAACGCAACGTAACACAACTTGGAGAGAGAAGGAGGCAAGACTGCCATTGCAACTTTGAAGAAGAAGACGGAGGATTGAAGGTCGCTATTCGAAGGAGATCGTGTTCGGGTAATCTCTACTCGTCGTTCTCGCTCTTCGTAGCCTTGTAATCATTGTTCTTATTTCTGAGTGTTGTGGGGATCCGATTTGGATCGGGAGGAGTTTGTAGAGGGTGTAATTCTTCTATTCCATTAGTGGAGGCTTCTCAGGGTTGGACTCCGATCGTCCCGTGGTTTTTTTCCGCAAGGATTTTCCACGTCAAAAATTCTCTGTGTCTGCGTGGATTGTTTTGTGTGGTTGTTTTTGGGTTCGTGCGTTGTATTGCTCGGTCCTCTCGCAGGTACTCTCCGGTTTGGGAAAAGGTTTCCGCGTTTCTTTCCCAACAGAGTGGTATCAGAGCCAGGTTCTGGAATTCAGAAGGAGTGTCAGTAGTTGACAGAAAAACCAGAGAGGAGAGATGGACGCGAAGCCGGTGCGCATGGTGAATCTTAATGGCACAAACTATCATTATTGGCAGAGCAAGATGAAAGATTTGATGTTTGTCAAGAAGCTGCATCTACCCATGTTTACATCCGAGAAGCCCAGTGATAAATTCGGGAAGGACTGGACATTCGAGCATATACAAGTGTGTGGGTACATACAATAGTTTGTGGACGAGAACGTGTACAATCACGTTACCAATATTGAGCACGCGAAGACGTTGTGGGATAAGCTGGAATCCTTGTATGCGAAGAAGACCGGGGTAAACAAATTGTTCCTGATCCGAACGATGATGGGTCTACGATACAAGGATGGGGCGTCTATTTCGGACCACTTGAGTGAGTTCCAGGGCGTGGTTGACCAGCTATCTTCTATGGGAGTCAAGTTCGACGACGAAGTTAAGGGACTATGGCTGCTGTGTACTTTGCCAGACTCGTGGAAGACCGTACGAGTATCTATGATCGCTTCTGCTCCAGAGGGCGTGGTCAGTCTGGAGTTTGCCAAGAGCTGGGTGTTGAATGAAGAGATACGGAGACGTTCTCAGGGCACTTCATCCACATCCCACCACTCAGAGGCACTTGTTTCAGAGAGCCGCGGAAGGGACAAAAGCAGGGGTCCAGGTGGTGGCAGAGCCAAGAACAGGAGGAAGTCCAAAGGTCGATACGAGGACTCGGAGTGTTACTATTGTGGTAAGAAGGGCCATATCAAGCGGAATTATTTTGCTTGGAAGAGAGGGAAGAAGGACGACAAGGGGAAGCAAGAAGAGAACACTACAGCGGCGGCCTCGATGCATGGAGGCGATGTGATCATCGTAGGTGATGAGGTCATTACAAATCTCGCCTGCGATGATAATTTTTGGCTGGTGGACTCAGGGGTTTCAGCACATGTATCTCACAACAGGGCTCTATTTGCCACTTACACAACAGGCGACTGTGGAGTATTGAAGATGGGCAATGGAGATGTGTCGAAGGCGGTT
Organism: Iris pallida; assembly: GCA_029216955.1. NCBI lineage: Eukaryota > Viridiplantae > Streptophyta > Magnoliopsida > Asparagales > Iridaceae > Iris > Iris pallida. The sequence continues at coordinate 837,709 of JANAVB010042819.1, forward strand.
GCAGTTGGAGATGTGCCTTTGAGAACGAAGAAGGGTGCGGTTCTTGTTCTCAAGGATGTTCGTCATGTCCCTGATATCCGTTTCAACCTGGTGTCGATTGGAAGGTTGGATGACGAAGGATTCTTCAGTCTCTTCGGGAATAGTCAGTAGAAGCTTTTCAGGGGTTCGATGGTGATTGCCAGAGGAAGTAAGAAGTCCGGTCTCTACTATATGGAGGGGAGTGCACAGGAGGCACAGGAGGTGAACGCAGTCAGTGATGCGTCTACCGAGTTGTGGCACAGGCGGCTCGGCCATATCAGCGAGAAGGGGATGAGCTACTTGATGAACAGGAAGGTAATTCCGGGGCTCAAGTCTACAAAGTTGGAGAAGTGCACGCACTGTTTAGCTGGAAAGCAAAATAGGGTATCTTTCCAAAGCCACCCAAGTTCGAGGAAGCCGGCGTTGCTCGAGTTGATTCACTCGGATGTCTGCGGTCCTATGGAGGTAAAATCTCTTGGTGGTGCTTCTTACTTTGTAACCTTTATTGATGACTGTTCCAGGAAGGTTTGGGTCTATGCCTTAAAGACCAAGGATCAGGTGCTGCCTACTTTCAAGGAGTTTCAGGCCTCTGTTGAAAGAGAGACGGGCAAGAAGTTGTTGTGTGTTCGGTCCGACAATGGCGGCGAATACATCGGTCCCTTTGATGCGTATTGCAGAGAGCAGGGGATACGACACCAGAAGACTCCGCCAAAGACACCTCAGCTCAATGGTGTAGCGGAGCGCATGAACAGGACACTGATGGAGAGGGTGCGGTGTTTGCTGTCAGAAGCAAACTTGCCGGGCAGTTATTGGGGTGAGGCTCTTGTCACAGCTGCTTATGTTATTAATTTGTCTCCTAGTGCTCCTTTGCAGGGTGATGTGCCTGACAAAGTATGGTACGGCAAAGAGCCGTCATACAATCACCTGCGGGCGTTTAGTTGTAAGGCCTTCGTGCATGTACCGAAGGACGAGAGGACCAAACTTGAGCCAAAGACGAGGCGATGCGTCTTTGTCGGCTACGGTCGGGATGAGTTTGGCTATAGACTCTACGACCCAGTGGAAGGAAAGCTCTACAGAAGCAGGAACGTGGTGTTCGTCGAGAATCAGACCATGACCAACACTCAGGATTCCGAGACGCCTTCTGAGGCTGAGGAATTGCCTGAGTTAGAGTCATTTCGCTTTGAGCAGTTTCCAGAGGACATCACAGAGGATCCAGTTATGGGGGAGCCAGTACATGGAGTTGCTCCCAACCTTGATTATCAGCCTGCTGATGGTGGTCAGGGTGTCCCTCAGGAGGATGAGCATGCCGGGGAGGCAGTTCCTGAAGGGGAGGAGGCTGTTGGTATACAGCCAGCACCAGTGGTTCCTTTGAGGAGGAGTGACAGGGATCGTCGACCATCTACGAGATACTCACCAGATGAGTATGTGCTATTGACTGACGGGGGAGAGCCCGAAAGTTTTACAGAGGCTATGGAAGACGAACACAGGCAGGAGTGGATGGAGGCTATGCAGGAGGAGATGAGTTCCTTGCACACCAATTCCACTTATGATCTGGTGCGGTTGCCAAAGGGCAAGAAGGCTTTGAAGAATCGATGGGTGTTTAGAGTGAAGCAGACGGAAGATGCTACTCGCCCTCGATACAAAGTGAGGCTGGTAGTCAAAGGCTACGGTCAGTAGAAAGGCATGGATTATGATGAGATCTTTTCGCCTGTTGTCAAGCATTTGTCTATTCGGGTGGTGCTAGCATTAGCAGCCAGTCTCGACTTGGAGGTCGAGCAGATGGATGTGAAGACGGCATTCCTCCACGGTGATCTTGAGGAGGAGTTGTACATGGAGCAGCCGGAGGGATTCTGTGAGAAGGGCAAGTCACATTTGGTCTGCCGGTTGAGGAAGAGCTTGTATGGTCTGAAGCAGGCTCCGAGGCAGTGGTACAGGAAGTTCGAGTCATTTATGGGGGAGCATGGTTATGCACGGACGACGTCGGATCACTGTGTATTTGTGAGATATTTTGCCGATGATGATTTCATCATTTTATTGCTCTATGTTGATGATATACTATTAATGGGTCGGAATGCCACTAGGATAGCGGAGCTGAAGCGCCAACTGGGCGCGGCCTTCTCTATGAAGGATTTGGGCGCAGCGAAGACTATTCTTGGGATGGAGATCAGCCGAGAGAGAGAGTCCAAGCTGCTACACTTGTCCCAAACGAAGTACATTCACCGGGTACTTCAGCGTTTCGGGATGGACGGGTCGAAGAAAGTGAGTTCCCCTCTTGCGGCTCACTTTAAGCTCACTGAGGAGCAGTGTCCATCTACCGAGGACGAAAAGGAAGATATGGAGCGGGTTCCATATGCCTCAGCTGTGGGAAGCCTGATGTATGCCATGGTGTGTACGAGGCCAGATATTGCTCATGCAGTTGGTACGGTTAGCAGGTATCTTTCAAATCCTGGAAGGGTACATTGGAGTGCGATCAAGTGGATTCTACGATATCTTCAGGGCACTGCTGGTTGGAGACTTTCCTTTGGTGGTGACGAGCCGAAGCTGGTTAGGTATACCGACGCTGATATGGCTGGAGATGTAGACACGAGGCGATCGATTTCAGGCTACGTGATGATGTTTGCGGGAGGAGCAGTGTCGTGGCAGTCGCGGTTGCAGAAGTGTGTTGCCTTGTCGACGACAGAGGCAGAGTACATTACGGCGACGGAGGCTTGCAAGGAGCTGTTGTGGATGAAGAAGCTGTTGCAGGAAATGGGACTGAAGCAAGACCAGTATACTTTGCTTTGCGACAATCAGAGTACTATCTACCTTGTGAAGAATCAGACGTTTCATAGCCGGTCCAAGCACATCGAGACTCGGTATCATTGGTTACGGGATGTGGTTGAGAAGAAGGACGCGGAGCTTGAGAAGGTTCATACAGATGACAACGGAGCTGATATGTTCACGAAGATTCTACCAAGGAGGAAGTTTGAGTACTGCAGGCAGATCGTCGGGATGACGATATCCTCCCCATAGTTGTGAAGGGGGAGATTTGTTGGAGTGGGTGGGATTCCCAACCTATGTGGAGAAGACCCCGGAGTGCGACGAGCGCCGTTCGTGTGTCGAAGAAGCTCGGAGAGGAAGCGGGGCTGCTGATAGAGCTACAGGGAGCTGCTGGAAGCAGGGGGGCCGAGTTCGGGCCGAACTCTGCCTCCCCATTCCAGAATGTGGTCGGCCAGTGCTGGTTGTCCGACAGGCCGAACTCTGTGTCGTCGGGGGCTGAAGCGAATTTTAGGGTGACTTTTCACCACTGGATCTAATCCAATGGTCCAGGTTGGTTCCGGAATTGGGGAGTTAAGTTGAAATTTCCAAACCCTAATTCATAACGCAACGTAACACAACTTGGAGAGAGAAGGAGGCAAGACTGCCATTGCAACTTTGAAGAAGAAGACGGAGGATTGAAGGTCGCTATTCGAAGGAGATCGTGTTCGGGTAATCTCTACTCGTCGTTCTCGCTCTTCGTAGCCTTGTAATCATTGTTCTTATTTCTGAGTGTTGTGGGGATCCGATTTGGATCGGGAGGAGTTTGTAGAGGGTGTAATTCTTCTATTCCATTAGTGGAGGCTTCTCAGGGTTGGACTCCGATCGTCCCGTGGTTTTTTTCCGCAAGGATTTTCCACGTCAAAAATTCTCTGTGTCTGCGTGGATTGTTTTGTGTGGTTGTTTTTGGGTTCGTGCGTTGTATTGCTCGGTCCTCTCGCAGGTACTCTCCGATTTGGGAAAAGGTTTTCGCGTTTCTTTCCCAACACTAGCTAATACTAAATTCAAAAGTAAAGCTGATGAAGAACGCTAGGGATTGTTTCTTATTTTTATGAGATAATTGGAAAGAAAATGAGATTGTTGCTGTACAGTGTTGGTCATGAAGAGCTATTGGAGGGGAGAGGGATTTTGAAAGCCAGGTGAAGACAAAGGATCAGAAGTTTCACTGTTGATCTTGCGATGAGCAGTAGCAAGTAATCGAAAGTGATGGGGTGAGTGAGGAGTAAGTAGGAAGGAAAGAAATTAACAAACAAACAGTAACTAGTTACCAAAAAAATGAAAAAGAAAAAGTGGAGAGCAGGAGGAGATGGGTACATTTGAACAGTAGCAAGTTTTGCTTGAAATAATAAAAACTCGAAGTAAGGAAAGAGTATCCACAAAGAAAAGTTATTTATTTGATATACTGTTTGGTGTGTCGGGAAAAAAAAAAGAAAAAAAAACCTCCACAAATAGATTATGCCATTAAAGAAAATATATTTGATATACTGTTTGGTGGGTCGGGAAAAAAAACTACACAAATAGAGGGATGCTGTGTGAATAACTATCCCTATATAAATAGCTGTACGAAACATAAATCCTTAAAAAAGTTACACAGGGAAAAATGCAAAGATTACACAGAGAGAGAGAGAGAGAGAGAGAGAGAGAGAGAGAGAGAGAGAGAGATGTGAGGGTTAGGGGTCGTTGTCAAAGAAAGAGAAAGAAAGGGGAGGTAAAAATGTGAATTGACCCACTCTTACTTTGATTGGCAGAGGAGTCAGTGAAATACTTACTTACAGAGCACTTGAATACTACCTACTGACAGACTTGGTTGCTGCAGATGGCTTGCCAGTATTTTCCTTTCATTATTTTCTGGACAATGAGAGAGAGAGAGAGAGAGAGAGAGAGAGTGTGAGTGTGACTGAGTGCTGACTGGAACTGGGAGTGAGTGAGTGAGTGAGTGAAGTCTACTACTGCAGTCCAGAGTTGGAGACCCCCGTGTGGGGAATCCTGCAATCCAGAAGCCCAGGGGACCAGAGATTGATAGCTCTGGCTTTTGTGTGTGTGAGGCCTTGAAATAACAAAACCCTAAAAACAAACATTAACGGGGCTTTGCTATGCCTACAACCAAATGTCTACAGCCTCCCTACAACCGTTTCGTGCCGGACTTCAATTGGAGGAGGAAAGAAGTGGTGGAATCGGGTAGAGCCCATGTAGTGGAGGGTGCGAGGGGAGGTGGGACCCGGTGGGACCCATATGTAAGGAGTGGGAGAGAGAGGTTGTAAGAAGGTTGTAAGAAGGTTGTAAAAATTTGGTTGTAAACTCAGCATTTTTCTAATGGTTGTGTTTGAAGGACTTTTTTTTTCTTGACAAATATATTTTTTCGTAAAATTTTCACCAAATTGTAGTGTTTGATAGCTTATATTTTTCATAAAATTATTTTCCAAAAAACTACCGTTTTCTTTTTTTTTTCCCTTCAAAATAGTGGAAAATAAAATTTGTCCAAACCATAGAAAAACGTAATTTTTCATTGAAAGTAACTATTTTTTGTAAAAAAATAATGACAGTCAAACACTCTTTTCCATAAGAAAACTTAAAATTTAATAGATTTTTTTTTTAGTAAAATAATTCCACGGAATCAATTTATTCTTCACATATATTCCAGCTTGGAATCAGGAAGAATAATTTTGCAAAAAATACTATGAGATATCTTTTCTTCAAAATTGATGCCAAATTAAAAAAATAAAAAAAAATCAGCTACGAGAGTTGCTGAAAACAATTTTATGAAAAAAAAAATGATATTTAAGAACATGTACATGTTATTTTCTTCCAAATGATCTAAAAAAAAATCAAAGAAAATTTACAAGCAAGTATAAGGGATACTGGAAGAAAAGGAAAGGAAAACTAAAACTGGGCTAGGGTTCTTTTCAAGTGAAGTTTTCTTTCCTGAGTGAAATAAGAAGCATAAGAAGAATTTGATGTTGTTATGATATGTTTAATTGATAATGAAACTAGTTATTAATCTAGTTAGTGCAAAGTAATCAAGAAAGAAGAAACACAAAGAAATTGTAGGCATGAAGTTCATGGGCATATTTATTACACAAAGAATTGTAGGCATGAAGTTCATGGACGTATTTATATGTATTTGTTCAATTCCAAAAAAGAGTACTTTTTTAAATATATATTTTTTCATACTATCATGAGAATGAAGAATTTGATGTTATTATGCCTAAAACATTCAACCAACTCTTCAAATATGAGCCACGAGGACAATAATGAAGTAAAGAGCCTAAAGAAATTAAGACAAAGTAGAAGCATTCTACTTCACTACATGTACAAATGCATCCATTTCTAAGAGAAGATATGGTACACAATGCATGAAACCTTCCTCATTCATAACTAAGATTTGCAAAGAAGAACAAGCATAGCTTATCTTCACATTTCTACATATAGGAAGAATTATATCTACTTACCATTCACTAGCTCCAAAGTAATTTCTCATCTTCACATTTCCACATACATAACAAAAGGCAAAGAAATTATTAATATTTACTTACCATTCACTTCAAAATAATTTCTCCTCCTTCATGTTTTCTTCTTGAGAAAACATCGGCATCATCAAGGAATATTATCCAACAATGATAGCTAGCAATATATATATAATAGGTAGCATCAACTATAACAAACAATAAGGAGTATTATTATTAAAAATATAATCTCCACAAGATTCTCTCTACCCCTCCTCTTGCCACAAAAAAAATTTGTAGCAAATTAATTAGGACATAAAAAAGATGGCCAACCGAATCGATATCGATATCAATATAGCCTACCATATACTACTATACTAGTACTCTAGTACTACTCACTAATGATCATTCATTATGAAAGTCAAGAATTGGGATCACCTCCACCTGCTCCTGCAGCTCCTCCAGTGGACGCCGAGCTAGGCCCCTCCTGTCCGCTCCCCGACGCGCCGGAAGCGGAAGCGCCAGCCGCACCGCTACTACTACCACCACCGCCTCCTTGCGCAGACGAAGAAGCCGACGCAGATCCTGGCGGCGGATGCCGCTTCCGCTTCTTCTTCTTCTCGTAGGGGATCCCCCGCGCCTTCGCCTGGCTCTCGCGGACCTCGCGCAGGTAGATCCTGACGGCGCGCGCCGCGAAGGGGTTCGACTCCGGGGTGCCTCCGCTCTCCTCGTAGGCGGCGCGGAGGCGGCCGATGAGGGCGTCGAGGGAGCCCCAGGCCTGGCGGAGGGGGCAGGGGCAGGGGGCGGGGGGGTTCGGGTGGCCGAAGAAGGGGCAGCCGGAGGAGTGGACCTTGGTCTTGCCGAACTGGTCGAGGTACTTCAAGAACTCTATGACGTGAGCTCCGCTGCAGCGGGCGAGGGTCAGGGGGGGCTTGTGGTTGCGGAGGTACTGGAGGAAGGTGTTCCAGTCGCGGCGCTTCTGCGACTCGTATCGGCTCGGCTGTTGGGGTTGGGCCGGTGGAGGTGGAGGTGGAGCTGGGTCTCCGGAGCCGGAGGCCGAGGGGTTCGAGGAAGAAGAAGGGGGTTCCTCCATGGTTGGAGGAAGAAGAAGTAGTAGTACTCTTACTCTTCTTCCACTCTTCTTCTTGAGCTAGCTAGGGCTCCTTCACGACAGTTAAGTTGGTTTTGATTGCTTTCTTTGCTTGTACTCTTCACTCATTCTCTCTCCCTCTCTCGAAGAGGAGGGAAGAAGAAGAAGAAGGAGAGAGAGAGGTGGTTTGGATGGGACGTTAAAAGAGTAAAAATGTTTGGAGAGGGAGAGGGAGCGGGATTCTCACGTGGTCGTGGAGCCCATGCAAGAGAGGGACGTGGTTGGGAGAAAGGTCAGCTCTCCTGCCAATAGGAGGAAAAGGAGGGGCGACCGAGTTCTCTCTTATGTGGAATCAATTTTTTTTTTTAAAAGGATAAGTCAACAGTTTTTCCTCTTATTTTCCCATTGTGAATTTGATAGTGCTGTCACTCAGAAAGAAAGGATCCCACAAGTGAAATCTGGGCTTAGATGCTCCCATCTATCTATAAAGTTTGTGTTCCAGGTATAAATTTGAGTTTTCTACCATCCGTGTAGTTTCATAAAATTATCCACTTTATCCATGAGATTACTATCATGTGTTCTACTAACAACTAATATAAATGATAGTGTTGGACGCATGTGAAAAGGAAAGCTATCTTGATAAGGGATTGAAAACGACACAATCCCCATCAATGTCAAGCAAGCAGTGTGCGCGTTATCACTGCAAGAAGATAAGTCGCATCATAAGAAGATTGTCCATGATGTGCGAAGGAAAATAATAATCCTAAACATGAGATGGCACAATTGTATGATGACATTTGGGACAATTTGTTCATAATCTCTCATGGTAAAAAAAAGTTATTCTTGACTGAACATTAGATTCTAATAGTGTGCTACACAAGCAAAGATGCATCTTTCCTTACTTCTTTGAAGGAAAATAATGATATTGTTCGTTTTGGTGATGCGTATTCTCGGAGATCGTGGGTGAGATTTACGGTGACATAGTTTGCAACCTTGGTGGGGTGCAATATGTATCATAGATGTGCATGAATCTAATATTGTTGGGGGCATTAGACTTCACAGGTTGTGGATTTTCAACGAAAGGTAAGCCGCTAAGGATGATTTATATGTGGTGGCACCATGCTCACAAAGGGGGAATAAGATTAGGGGCATTGTTTGAGATGTTGTCCTTATGATTTTTGCAGTGAAAGAGTTGGATCTTTGAGATTGTTTGTTTGATGTGCTAGGGGGGGTGTTGGTTGTTGGGGGGGGGGGGGGGGGGGGGGGGAGGGGGGATTATGTGACGTCCCGGTTCCATAGAATCGATCGTCCTCGCTAAGACATAATGCCGTGTGAGTCTAGGTTGTGCTCACGCAAGGCGGATTCTATAACAGTCGATTACAGCAGCTTGCGACGTGGTTGTCGCACAGAAGTCCCACAGAGAAGCTGGATAACACTAAGTCATGTACAAAATGATACAGTTTATTGATATTGAAGTAAGATTATAAGGACACGAAGCCAAGATTACAAGTCTCTCAAGCTCAATTTCTCTCATATTACAATCACTCAACTCTCTCTTCTTTCAATACAATATAACAAGCCAGTGGATGCTTCAGAAGGCAATGTCCATACTTTATGTCCCATATAGCTAGGTAAAGTCTTCAATACGGTCGTACGTCTCGAAACATCAAGAAACTCCATGCCTCAGCATGTCCAAGTGAGCTCCGTCCCAACAAACAAATACCTGTAACCGGCTCTTGAAAAATGTTGGGTGGTACAACCGTACTGGTGGTGTAAGCTCCTCGTCCACCTATACAAAACCAACACGTTCATTTAGTGTGCCCAACTATTCCTTTTTATTTTCTTTTTATTCTATCCTTATGATTAATTTTAGGACATTGAATCATGGCCTATTTTGTGTCTCTAGACCATCACCATGTCTTACACCAGTAACTTACTTATCTTTGTGTCTCTAGACCATTCTCGTGCCAACAACATCAAGGTATCGACTCGTACTTGCATTTCGGCTCATACTTTGAGATGCATCAATATGGTCGTGCAATGAACTATATTCGTGCTTCAATATCGAGGTCGTGCCTCACAACTCAATATGACTTAAACATATTGCCATCTCGTGCCATTTCCTGTTTCAATCATCAACTGACTCAATCAACACTTGTGAAGTGTCAATGACTCAAACTTCCGATGCCACCTATCGTGCCAAAAATATGGTGTCTCCATTGCACCCAAATCTTAGGCTAAATATTAGTACTGTGCACACAGTACTCGACTCAATACAAAAGTATGCACGCAGATCGCCGCTATATGCTGACTCATCTATATGAAATGGTCACTAGCACCACAAGCTATCCTGGACTTATAGCTTTGTTAGACGGCAACCCTTTCAGTACAAGTAGCGAGCCCCACTGAAAATTTTTGAATAACTTGAGCGGTACCCCTAGCTTGGCTATACCGTATTTTCTTCTAGGTCAGAACGGTCTTGTGGTCCCAGGTTGTCATCCGATAAAACTTTTTTTTGTGCATAAGTTGTCCAATAACCATCAAGACTCGACTCGAACTACCATCTTACACAATCATTACTCTTTTAGTATTACCATATTTTTCAGAACTACGTTGGAGACTCCCAAAACCAGAGACTGTCTCGACGACCCACAGTCGTGAGCATTCAATTTTACTATATTATTGACTCAACTCAGGAATGACTATTTTGATAGCCCTCCTGTCAAACTCAACTTGAATCAACCGTGTTCCATATCAGTGTCACGACTGTGCCATAACCCATATGATACAACTTAACACGTGGGATGAGCAAAGGCTATGCCAAGCCTTGCACTGTAGAAATGTCCATTGAGACTTGTGGGATAATTATGCTATATCAAGCGTTGGACGGTGAGACAATAAATACTTTACCAAGCATTGGACAGTGGGACAGTGCATGTTTTACCAAGAATTTATATCGTACGACGTCTATGACTATGCTAAGTTCATAGTCTTGTGACAACATATACCAGCTTTTTTTTCTCCCAAGCCACGAGACGAAGGACAGAGTGACAATTTGAAAACACGTCGTACAACATTTCTAAGTCGAACATAGGATATTTCCATATTCTAACTCAATCTGACCCAAGGTGGGATTATTCTCTTAGCTATGTGGATTCATCTCTTTCATTATCAAGCCTAATTTTTGCATTTAAAAACATCCAGTTTATTAGTGTGAATGCCAAGCAGAAGCAAGTTCACTGAAGTCACCCACCTGAGCGAGAAGTTGTCTCGACCGAGCGGGACTTCGAGCAAGCCGTTGCATGGCTACCAAACACATTATATTTTGATTCCTTCGGTTGAACTGAGCGGGACTGGACATTACAGATTTAACCTCTCGGGGCTCGAGGATGATGAGTCATTTTTTCTATTGATCCACGTGCAAAGAATGTGATTTGGAAATGTTCTAGCGTAGACAATGCATAGAGATGAAGCAAGAATTTCAATTCGGCTCAAGTTTTGAGTCAATTTATGACTATAGTTGGGTTGTGCCTGAAGGAAGATGGGTAGTTTGTGAGTTCGTGATTACTACATGAAGAGTGAGATGATATGTGTTCAATGTTCTTATTAGAAAACAAAACATGCTTCAATATGATGATTATTGGGATTGACTCATTTATTTGGAAGTTAATTGTATTTATGAACTTCTACTAAACAATAGGAAATTTAAAGGAAGTAATTCAATTAAGCAAATGTCAATAAATATATATATATATATATATATATATATATATAAATATATATATATATATATTTATATAATTTCCTCCCCCCGCAGGCCCTAGATTGGCGACCGTGGCTCCCCTCGCTGTGGCAGCTTGGGCCTCGGTCGGGCCGGCGATGGCGGCTCCTCCCCTATCGACTTCTCCCACCCCACCTTCTTTCCTGCGGGCTCTAGTGGGGGAGGCTCCTTCGCCTCCTCTGTCTCTTCCTCCTCGCCCTATTGTAAGCTTCAAGGGCGAGCTAGTTATGTCCTTCTCCGCGGAGGACGAGCGCACCCTTACAGGCCCCCTTGGCCTAGCACTTATAGGGAAGTTTTTGCACAAAACGCCATCGAAAGACGTGGTTTGGCACGCTTTCTCAGGATTTGGCCTAACGGGGTCATGCCGGATTGGGTTGATGGATCATAAACATGTCATCATCATCCCTAAGCTGGAGGCGAACTTTTTGTGCCTGTGCTCGAAGCTTTCGTGGGTGGTGGCCAAATACCCCATGAGGATCATCAGATGGTCGGTTGACTTTGACTCGACGATCGAGTCACCATTGGCGGCAGTGTGGGTTAATCTTTCGGCTTTTCATCATCACCTCTTCAACAAAGTCGCGCTATTCCTTCTGGCCCAAGCGTTCAGAACCCCGCTTAAGCTGGACAGCGCCACTGTCGACTTCATGCGGCCCAGCGTCGCTCGTGTATTCGTCGAAGTTAATATCAGAAAGCCCTTGTCATCTCGTGTTCGAGTTAATCTTCCGACAACCGTTGTTATTGGCAATCGCTGGTGTTCAAAGACCCTCCTAAATTCTCCAAAGGTTGCCAACATCTGGGGCACAACTAAAATGTTGACAAAAATACCCCCAAATAACCCAATTGCTACTCCGACAGAAACAAAACCCAGATGTAGTGTAAATCCTCTCTATTGAGGATAGGAAGGAAGAACCCGTCACGATCATGAGGTACAACTCAACATCGGGGCACATGGAGGTCCTACGCATCGAACCCTCCTTAGGGCAAGTCGAAGATCTTCCACCCAATAGAAGAGACCATAAGAGCCGAAGATACCTGTCTGCAGGTCTATGATCGGGCTCCCACTCAAGAGTTGAGTATGGGAGGGATCGGTCAGGTGGAGCCTTTAAATGTCGTGATACATGACCCAGGGTCACAATGAGGGATGCCGACGATCTTAGCTCAGAATCTTCAATAAAGGAGGAGACAGAGGTTGAAAAGTGTCAGATCTAGCAAACGTTTGTCGCCATAGTAGCTACGACTAAGAGTGGGGGAGTGAGGGTCATCAATAGAGAAGAGGCAAATTCGTTGGAGGCCGGCCATATCAGTATTGACCTTGCGGGGTTGTAGGAAGTGGATATAGTGAATGGGGAAGTTGCTAGAGCGAGCTCTTCCAAACAGGTTCAGAGAGGCAATTCTCAGTCGGAGACAGGGATCAAGGGCCCCAGAACCAGCAAAGCCAAAGGCAACAATGGGTATACTTCTAAATCGGGTGTGGAAGCTACGAGGAACTCGAGAGCGGCGTCAAAGATTTGCACTAAATCGTCGACGCAGCCCAATCATGTTTAAAATACTAATTTGAAACGTTCGAGGGAATGCCAATCCTTGAACACTTTGGAGGATCAAGTCGTTGTGCATGATTCACAAGATTTCCATCTTGGGTATTATCGAACCCAAAGTGTCATACGATCATATCAAGAAGTTTCGGGTCACTCTAGGGTTCCAGCAGGCTATCGAGAATAAGAAAAGAGTGTGGATAATGGTGAAAGATGAGATACAAATTAAGCTAGTTGATTCCTTTGAGCAGGCTCTGACAATCAGTTTCTCCTACCCTGCATAGAGGCAGGAGGCATGGCTGACGGTGGTTCATGGAAGCACTTCCAGTAAAGGGAGAAGGGAGCTTTAGGATTGGCTTTTGGATTTACTGGTTCCCCAGGACACTCCTTGGGCTATCGGAGGGGACTTCAACGCTATCACATGTGCAAGCGAGAAGAAGGGGGGAGAATTCTTGATCAGCAATCCATAGAAGAGTTTATTGACTTCATTTCTGAATCTTGTCTTCTCGCGCTCCCGCCTTCTGGCAACACTTTCACTTAGTGTAACAATAGGAGTGGGTATCAGAGGCAGTCCTCAAGGCTGGACCGAGTGATCACTAACAGGCTCTGGATAGATTTGGTTCAAAGCTCGGTAGTTGTAACGCTCCAGTCCCAAAATACGTAGGACTAGGAACGTAGATATGTCAGCTGTATTCATACGAAGTACACTCCAATATATGGAAACCTTGTACGAATACATAAGCTGTAAAATACAGTAGAACCATAACTTTCTCATCCACACAGAATAAATAAATAAAAGATATCATATAATGAGAATGAATCGTTTTGATACAATATGTTGGGCGGAGACAAATCCACTACCAACAAAATAAGGAAAAATACATGAAAATGAAATGAGTGGCGAGCGAAGCGAAGACGATCCAAGTGCAATGATCCTCGAAGAAAATAGCGATGATCACGGCTAGAGCTAGAACACCTGCGAAAAACAATAGCACACACCTGGAGAGATAACCAGGTCCTCAGAGGGATGTAACAAGACACATAATAGTATGCCATATAAACTGAATAAATATTGCTCAAATAAATAAGTCAATTGAATTTATAACATGGTCCAATATGCACCTACTGAACGAGCGTACCATTCCCCCAACCAAACAAGGACAGGAGATGGTAAACTAATTCACGGTGACGTATCTTTCCATGCCATGAATCCAATATGGTATCCGGACCCCAACAAGGTTCGATACCTTCTCATCGAAGTAGTAAGTCACACCTACAACCAAACAAGGACAAGATGTGACGAACTAATCCGCGACAAGTTATTGTTTCAAGCCACGGTCAGATACAAGTACCCAAACCAAAAGTACTCGTACCTAACGGATAAGGTTCCTAACCGTTCTAAGTGATATATTGTTAAGAACAATCCTTCCTACGCATGGGCCCTGGCTGAATAGGATCAGCATAGTCCCCCTTTGGGGCACTAGAGGCCCAATCAATAAGAGCATGACATTCCGCAGAATCGTCAGTGGCCGTCAGTAATCATGGGTCATCAACCCCGTATCTCCAGCGGAGAGTCCGGGTCACAAGGGAAGTGCATCGAAGCCCATACGCTAAGGAATTGTCCTCCCCGCCCAATGCATACTGTGTTGCATCTACAACACAAAACCACTATAACCGCTAAGTAAAACTAGCATGCATACTCTATTAGCGGTTATTTCTATCGTATGGCTTATACGTACTGGTGGCCAGCCAATCACGCACTTCTGTGTCCTATATGCGACACACAACTTCGTGTTACAACGTGTCAAGGCCAATGAATGCAATACACAAGGTGGTCCCTTAAATCTAGGTTTAATTTGTAGGAAAATAATACACAGCAGGAAATACAATGAACAGTAAGTTCTAACAGGTTAAGCCATGTATCACAGTTTATTTTGCATAAAGAAAATAAGTAATGCATGAAATATGAGCTAGAATAAATAAACAGCTAATGGCAAGGTGTCTTGCCTGGTAGGACGCCTGGTGTGCTGCGATAATCAAGGTGACACAAACTGCAACTTCGGTGCAACAACTATGCAAGGAGACCTCGGGTGGTGGCACGGACAGTTCCATTGAGTCCAGAAGGGTCAAATTAGTTAGGTTCGACATAAGGTGGGCTTGAATTGGCAAGAGATTGTGAATAGAACTAATCGTGGAAGAGGGAGATAATCGAAGGAATTTGAAATAAAAATATTATATATGATTTTTAGGAAATTATTTACAATACTTAATAACTAGTTTTTATGAGTCAAAATAATTATAGCAAAAATACTTAAATTCAAGAAAAACATTTTTAGGCAAGAATCCTAATTTTGTAAATATATGATTTTTAGGGCCAAAACTAAATTTGTCAAAGTGAAATTATAGGTAGAAAGCTATATATATAAATATCATAATATATTCTAAGTTTGAAATTGATTTAGACAAATTCATGATATAACCTTTTTAGAAAGTATTTATAATATCCTTACAAATATATTTTGAATCCACTACTAGTAGGTACAAAATGATAATAACCATAGAAGAAAAACACGATAATAATAACAAGGCTCCTTAGCAATTTATATCTAGTATATTATGATACAAATAACTTAATATCCCAAAAATATAAATATAAATGTATTTTTATATATGTAATGTTTACAACAGTACTTACAATAGTAAAGATAACAATGATTAAATAGTAACAGAATAATAATAATAATAATAATAATAATAATAATAATAATAATAATAATAATAATAATAATAATAATAATAATAATGATAGTAATAATTATAATAGTAACATAATAATATTAATGATTAACAAAAGCAAAAAAAGAAAAGAAGTAAATAAATAAATGAAAGAAAAAAAAAGAAGAATAATATTCAAAATCAAAATAATGCTGGTTCTCGGTTCTCCTCTCGAGGAGAACACTTCCCCATACAAAAAAAAGAAAACTGTAATAGAGAGAGAGAGGGATTAGAGAGGGGCTCGAGGAATCGAAATGGAGGCGACTCGCCGGGGTGTTGCTCCGGCGCTGGGTGGCGTCGAGCACAGAGAAGGCGGTTCGGCGTGGAAAGAGGCGAAGGGGCTGTCGTCGACGTGAGATGGTCGGCGTCGGACGATCGACGGAGAAGAATAGGGGCGGCGACGGTAGGAGCTGAGGGTTTCGGGCGGCGCCGCTCGGCGGAGCGGGCGGAAGAGTGGGATCCGGCTGGTGGAGGGTTTCGGCGAGCGGAGCAAAGGGGAGGCGCGGCGCCGGAGGCTACAGACGGCGGGGGTTCGTCGCTGGGGCTCGTCGGTCGGGAAAGGCGGCAGACGCGGGCGGCCAAGCTCGGCGAGGTAGCGCGACGAAAGGTCCAGGGGAGGGTTTCCTCTTCTCTTTCCATTCTTGATGGTGGTGGTGGTGATTTTTGGAGGCTGGGTTTGGTTTGTTTTTGTTTTTGTTTAGGTTTTGGTCGGGTCGGCCGGTGGTTCGGATGGTGGTGTGGCTGTGGAGAGGGTAGTGGTCAGGAGGAGGTGATGTGGTGAGGGGGACGTCCGGTATCTTGGTGGTGAGGAGGGTTTGCGGATGTCGACGGTGAGGAGAGGGTTAGCGGCGGTGCCGCGACGCGGGTCTGGGGATACGATGGACGCGGCGGTGGTGAGCGGGGGAAGAGGCTGGAAAGAGGTTGGATTTGGTCGGGTCTCCGGCCAGTGGCCGTGGCCGCGGTGGTTTTTTTTTGTGGTTTGGGTTTTGTGATGTGGATGGTGGTCGGGTTGCTGAACGGGAGGCCGTAGGAAGCAGGGGTGTGTCGGGAACAGGTGGCCGGGGACGGGTGCTGTCGGAGCACGGGATGGTGATGGGATGATGGGGGTTCGGCCAGGATGGGGCTGGGCAGGGTTAGAATAGGTTTAGGAATTTGATTATGTCGGGGGTGTCCGATACGAAAAAGATGAAGCTGTATATGTAAATAAAATATGGAATAAGAATTTGGATGGACACAGACACGGTACACGACATTGTTGTAGTGGTAGAGAATTTTGTGAATAATGAATGGTGGAGCCAATAACATGGAGGAGTACCTGTCTATTTATAGGATGTGGGAATTCCCAATTAGATAATGATTAGGATTGTTTAAACCCAAATTAGATAAATCAATCTATTAAATTAAATCAATGAAATCAAATCTAAATCCAAATCCAATTAAATCTAATTTAATTCCCTTAGTTTAAAATCAAATCAATAAATCAAATTTCAATATTAACTATTTAAATAAATACATAAATTCAAATCAATATTTAAATCTCCACAATAAATAAAAAATATGCTTTCCAAATATACTAATAATATTAATTTCGAAAATTACATTATTATTTAAAATAAACTAATAAATAATTACTAAATATGTATATAGGTACAAATGATGTTCTTATAATTATGCTTTTCTAGCATACAAATAAAAATATTATTTATTATTAATAATTGTGAAAAATGTAAGGCTTTATAAACAAAATAACAAACTTGGAAATTTTTGGAACGATAACAAAATAATTATTATGTATACTATTTTGAAACTACAAAAGTAGAAAAATAATATTTTTAAAAATATGTACGCTCGCACATAATCGCACTCGTCGAGCAATTTCGAAAAATAAAATTCGTGCGCGACGTATAATACGACTACACGACGTAAAATATAAAAATTTAAATCGGTACTAAATTTAAATAAAATAAAAAAAATAGTAGAAATTTAGGGGTTTTACATCCTACCCAACTTAAAAAATTTCGTCCTCGAAATTTAGAATTCGTAGGGGGGTGAGAAGACACAAGGGGATATCGATGTGAAACCATCGATAACAATTCATGCCATAAGAAGTTGCGATATAGATCATAAAAAAATACGATTATGGTCGTGGGTAGTGAATGAGGGTCATAGTCGGGCCGAGAAGAAGGACGAGGAGTTTAGGATGAAATATCGAGTGATAATAATCATGATATGAAAGCTAGAAAGGTTCTAGTACAACGCCTTCGTCCTTCTAAAATAGGTGAAGGCGAAAGCAATAAAGAGTTCGAAGGAGGCGTTATCGAATACGAATACGGGATTCAAAGATGACCGAAAATTTTTAAAAGGAGTTGCCAAGGCAGTCGCGGATGGGACTCTAGAGGACAAGTTTAACTATGTCCCCATCCACGTAGAATAATAGGCAAAAGCGAACCAAAGTGCACTTGGTTGATCAGACCATCATGCACCGGTTCTGATAGACAATATGTCAGTGGGGTACCTCCATTAACATATATGTCACGAACAAGCTTGGTAAAAGGTTAAGCTTGCAAAAACTAGGCTACATTAGCATCATTAGTCTAGATAGTAAAAATATAGGCACGATAATAGATGAATAAAAACAAATATGAATAGTCTAAGAGTCATAAGAATCTAAGTCTTGTTTATTCCTATACCATCATTCTACGGTTTTATTGACCAAGGCTTAGTTGACCAAAATGGGTTAACTTCCTCTAGTGTCTATGGTATGGATAATACCATTTGTATTCCCTTAATGGTCAAGGGTGTGTGGGGTATTCTACCCAACTTAAAGAATTAAGCTAAGGGTGTTTGGGACATCTAACTAGTATGGTCAATCTCTAGCAAGCACGAAGGGAAGATAAGAATAGGGATGGAAGGAAGCAAGCAAGATGCAATTGATAAGTCAAACCGTAGATAAAATTAAGGAAGGAGGTCAAGTATGTGGATGAGATTCTAGACTTCTAATCCTATACGCAGGCTTGCTTGGTTCGGTAAAATAACCAAACAATTTTATATTGACCTGCATGGGCCACCACAAAAATATGTAACGCCCCAGTCCCAAAATACGTAGGACTAGGAACGTAGACATGCCAGCTGTATTCATACGAAGTACACTCCAATAGATGGAAACCTCGTACGAATACATAAGCTGTAAAATGTAGTAGAACCATAACTATCTCATCCACACAAAATAAATAAATAAAAGATATCATATAATGAGAATGAATCGTTTTGATACAATATGTTGGGCGGAGACAAATCCACTAGCAACAAAATAAGGAAAAATACATGAAAATGAAATGAGTGGCGAGCGAAGCGAAGATGATCCAAGTGCAATCATCCTCGAAGAGAATAGCGATGATCACGGCTAGAGCTAGAACACCTGCGAAAAACAATAGCACACACCTGGAGAGATAACCAGGTCCT
Organism: Iris pallida; assembly: GCA_029216955.1. NCBI lineage: Eukaryota > Viridiplantae > Streptophyta > Magnoliopsida > Asparagales > Iridaceae > Iris > Iris pallida. The sequence goes on from JANAVB010042819.1 coordinate 856,606, forward strand.
CAGAGGGACGTAACAAGACACATAATAGCATGCCATATAAACTGAATAAATATTGCTCAAATAAATAAGTAAATTGAATTTATAACATGGTCCAATATGCACCTACTGAACGAGCGTACCATCCCCCCAACCAAACAAGGACAGGAGATGGTAAACTAATTCACGGTGACGTATCTTTCCATGCCATGAATCTAATATGGTATCCGGACCCCAACAAGGTTCAATACCTTCTCATCGAAGTAGTAAGTCACACCTACAACCAAACAAGGACAAGATGTGATGAACTAATTCGCGACAAGTTATTGTTTCAAGCCACGGTCAGATACAAGTACCCAAACCAAAAGTACTCGTACCTAACGGATAAGGTTCCTAACCGTTCTAAGTGATATGTTGTTAAGAACAATCCTTCCTACGCATGGGCCCTGGCTGAATAGGATCGGCATAGTCCCCTTTTGGGACATTAGAGGCCCAATCAATAAGAGCATGACATTCCGCAGAATCGTCAGTGGCCGTCAGTAATCATGGGTCATTAACCCCGTATCTCTAGCGGAGAGTCCGGATCACAAGGGAAGTGCATCGAAGCCCATACGCTAAGGAATTGTCCTCCCCGCCCAATGCCTACTGTGTTGCATCTACAACACAAAACCACTATAACCGCTAAGTCAAACTAGCATGCATACTCTATTAGCGGTTATTTCTATCGTACGGCTTATACGTACTGGTGGCCAGCCAATCACGCACTTCTGTGTCCTATATGTGACACACAACTTCGTGTTACAACGTGTCAAGGCCAATGAATGCAATACACAAGGTGGTCCCTTAAATCTAGGTTTAATTTGTAGGAAAATAATACACAGCAGGAAATACAATGAACAGTAAGTTCTAACAGGTTAAGCCATGTATCACAGTTTATTTTACATAAAAAAAATAAATAATTCATGAAATATGAGCTAGAATAAATAAACAGCTAATGGCAAGGTGTCTTGCCTGGTAGGAAGCCTGGTGTGTTACGATAATCAAGGTGGCACAAACTGCAACTTCGGTGCAACAACTATGCAAGGAGACCTCGGGTGGTGGCACGGACAGTTCCATTGAGTCCAGATGGGTCAAATTAGTTAGGTTCGACATAAGGTGGGCTTGAATTGGCAAGGGATTGTGAATAGGACTAATCGTGGAAGAGGGAGATAATCGAAGGAATTTGAAATAAAAATATTACATATGATTTTTAGGAAATTATTTATAATACTTAATAACTAGTTTTTATGAGTCAAAATAATTATAGCAAAAATACTTAATTTCAAAAAAAATATTTTTAGGCAAGAATCCTAATTTTGTAAATATATGATTTTTAGGGCCAAAACTAAATTTGTCAAAGTGAAATTATAGGTAGAAAGCTATATATATAAATATCATAATATAAATATCATAAAAAAAATATATAAATATCATAATATATTCTAAGTTTGAAATTGATTTAGACAAATTCATGATATAACCTTTTTAAAAAGTATTTATAATATCTTTACAAATATATTTTGAATCCACTACTAGTAGGTACAAAATGATAATAACCATAAAAGAAAAACACGATAATAATAACAAGGCTCCTTAGCAATTTATATCTAGTATATTAAGATACAAATAACTTAATATCCCAAAAATATAAATATAAATGTATTTTTATATATGTACTGTTTACAACAGTACTTACAATAGTAAAGATAACAATAATTAAATAGTAACAGAATAATAATAATAATAATAATAATAATAATAATAATAATAATAATAATAATAATTATAATAGTAACATAATAATATTAATGATTAACAAAAGCAAAAAAAGAAAAGAAGTAAATAAATAAATAAATAAATAAATGAAAGAAAAAAGAAGAAGAATAATATTCAAAATCAAAATAATGCTGGTTCTCGGTTCTCCTCTCGAGGAGAACACTTCCCCATACAAAAAAAGGAAACTGTAATAGAGAGAGAGAGGGATTAGAAAGGGGCTCGAGGAATCGAAATGGAGGCGACTCGCCGGGGTGCTGCTCCGGCGCTGGGTGGCGCCGAGCACAGAGAAGGCGGTTCGGCGTGGGAAGAGGCGAAGGGGCTGTCGTCGACGTGAGATGGTCGGCGTCGGGCGATCGACGGAGAAGAATAGGGGCGGCGACGGTAGGAGCTGAGGGTTTCGGGCGGCGCCGCTCGGCGGAGCGGGCGGAAGAGTGGGATCCGGCTGGTGGAGGGTTTCGGCGAGCGGAGCAAAGGGGAGGCGCGGCGCCGGAGGCTACAGACGGCGGGGGTTCGTCGCTGGGGCTCGCCGGTCGGGCAAGGCGGCAGACGCGGGCGGCCAAGCTCGGCGAGGTGGCGCGACGAAAGGTCCAAGTGAGGGTTTCCTCTTTTCTTTCCATTCTTGATGGTGGTGGTGGTGATTTTTGGTGGCTGGGTTTGGTTTGTTTTTGTTTTTGTTTGGGTTTTGGTCGGGTCGGCCGGTGGTCCGGGTGGTGGTGTGGCTGTGGAGAGGGCGGTGGTCAGGAGGAGGTGATGTGGTGTGGCGGACGTCCGGTATCTTGGTGGTGAGGAGGGTTTGCGGATGTCGACGGTGAGGAGAGGGTTGGCGGCGGTGCCGCGACGCAGGTCTGGGGATACGATGGATGCGGCGGTAGTGAGCGGAGGAAGAGACTGGGAAGAGGTTAGATTTGGTCGGGTCTCCGGCCAGTGGCCGTGGCCGCGGTGGTTTTTTTGTGGTTTGGGTTTTGTGATTGGTGGTCGGGTTGCTGGACGGGAGGCCGTAGGAGGCAGGGGTGTGTCGGGAACAGGTGGCCGGGGACGGGTGCTGTCGGAGCACGGGATGGTGATGGGATGATGGGGGTTCGACCAGGATGGGGCTGGGCATGGTTAGAATAGGTTTAGGAATTTGATTATGTCGGGGGGTGTCCGACACGGAAAAGATGAAGCTGTATATGTAAATAAAATATGGAATAAGAATTTGGATGGACACAGACACGGTGCACGACATTGTTGTAGTTGTGGAGAATTTTGTGAATAATGAATGGTGGAGCCAATAATATGGAGGAGTACCTGCCTATTTATAGGATGTGAGAATTCCCAATTAGATAATGATTAGGATTGTTTAAACCCAAATTAGATAAATCAATCTATTAAATTAAATCAATGAAATCAAATCTAAATCCAAATCCAATTAAATCTAATTTAATTCCCTTAGTTTAAAATCAAATCAATAAATCAAATTTCAATATTAACTATTTAAATAAATACATAAATTCAAATCAATATTTAAATCTCCACAATAAATAAAAAATATGCTTTCCAAATATACTAATAATATTAATTTCGAAAATTACATTATTATTTAAAATAAACTAATAAATAATTACTAAATATGTATGTAGGTACAAATGATGTTCTTATAATTATGCTTTTCTAGCATACAAATAAAAATATTATTTATTATTAATAATTGTGAAAAATGTAAGGCTTTATAAACAAAATAACAAACTTGAAAATTTTTGGAACGATAACAAAATAATTATTATGTATACTATTTTGAAACTACAAAAGTAGAAAAATAATATTTTTAAAAATATGTACGCTCGCACATAATCGCACTCGTCGAGCAATTTCAAAAAATAAAATTCGTGCACGACGTATAATACGACCACGCGACGTAAAATACAAAAATTTAAATCGGTACTAAATTTAAATAAAAAATAGTAAAAATTTAGGGGTTTTACAGTAGTGGAGCATCTGAGTAGCATTGAGTCAGACCCCGCACCACTGCTCGTGGAGACGCAGACAAGGTCAGGCTCGAAGGGAAGTAGATTCAAAATTTTGAATCTATGGACTTCCCACCAAAACTTTCAGGAAACTGTTAGAAAAGTTTGGTGGAAGGCTACACATCCTAATCCACTGGTGCAACTGACTAAGCGGCTTAAGGAGACCAGTTGTGAGCTCAGCGGCTGGAGCAGGAGGGCCATCAGTGACATTCACAAGGAGGCGAGAGAAGCGGAGAAGAAGGCGACGGAGGCGGAAGATGCATTCGATGCCGACGAGAGCCAGGAGAACCACGGCAAGAAATGTCGTACTCAAGCCGAGTTGAAGAAGAGGCTGGAGTATGAAGAGAGTTTCTGGAAATAGAAAACTAACGCCAAATGGGACCACGATGGTGATAAGAGCACAAAGTTCTTCCACGCGTGCATCACCGGTCGACAGAAAAAGTTGGGTATTCACAATATCACTAAGGAGGACGGGAGCGACACTTCGAGCATGGATGAAATCAAGGACGAAGCCATCAGGTATTTTGAGAATATTATGTCCAGGGAGAGTGATATACAGAGAAGAGGTCTTAGGGGTTATTTATCCCTACATCTCGGAGGCGGACAACACGGCACTACTTGCGCCATCTTTGATGGAGGAACTTCATAGGATTGTCAACGCGCTGGACCCCAATAGTGGGGCGGGTCTGTTGGCCCAATGATTGTATCATATTTTTGAATATGGTTAATCTGTTAAGTTTATTATAACTAATCTACTTATACTTATAACTTTTCTACTTATTCTTATACCTTTGGTGATATGTGCTTATTGTTTTACATATTAGTGATATGAGTTTTTATTATATTATCTTAAATTTAATTGAGTTACTAAAATTAAAACTATGTTTTGATTATGGTCATTCAAATAAGTTTAACATTATGATATCACTAATATTTATGCTATCACTATAGCTCTTATACTTAAACTTAGCATTGTCCTATCGTGCTTTATCTTATCATATTTGCTACATGTATATTGCTTTGTTCGTCTAACATGTACATACAGAAAAGCAACAAGCAAGATCAATGTGGACATATGCAATAAAGAAATTATAGTAGGACAAAGACGACGGATCCCACAAGATTTCTCTGAGTCACCCGACGACATCTCCGGAGCCACGCACTCAGAGGTTCCGCTGCCCGGTCAGCGGATGGGGGTCGAGGGGGCAGCGCACCCCGTAGGGGTTCGGGGGTGAAGTCCCCGAAAGGTATTTAGTTTTTACAAACTGGATATCTTTCACTACCAAAATTTATCGTTTTAGCGACGGCCCTATCCGTCGCCAATCCGACGGTAATTAGTATTAGCGATCGATCACTGACGGGTTTTGGCCAAAAAATCCGTCGGCAGTCAGCTCGTCGCTAATAACGGTCCGTCGTTACGTAGTCGTCAAGCGACGGAATAGCGCTGGCTTGTCGACGTCAAAATACGAAGCATTAGCGACGCATTTCCGACGGACTGTCGTCTATTTCAACTATTAAGTACTAAACTGTGTAGAAAATAGTGACGTAAAATTTCGTCGGTAACCCGTCGTAATAGCGTATCAGAGCGTATCATTCCGTCGCTCATCCATCGGTAGTCGTCGGTAACGAACGACAGATTAGCGACAGTGTGCTGACGGACTATCCGTCGATCAGGTTCTGGAAATGCTTGGCATTTCCAGCACCATGGCGACGGAAGAGTAGTCACTAATCCGTCGCTACACCGTCGCCACAGCGACTGATTAGTGGCTGATTATCCGTCGCCATGGTTCTAGAAATGTCAAGCATTTCCAGAACCTTGTCTACGGATTGTCCGTCGACGCTAAACAGTCGCTAGAACGAGCGACTGATTAGTGGCTGATTATCAGTCGCCGTGGCGACGGATCGGCCGTCGCTATTCCGTCGAAGTTTATACCACCAGAACCTTGCCGACGGATAATTCGTCGATCATCCGTCGCTACCTGGAAACAGTTTAAAAACTCCAAATAGCGACGGCTAATCCGTCGAAAAACCGTCGACAACTGGGAATAGCCATCGCTAACTGAGTTTTTTGGAAAAAAAAAATTGCAGCACTTTCCCTATTCATAAATATATGCATAAACCAAACCAATATATAATGCACCCCAATTATCCAACAATCACACAGACCAAATATATAATGCACACCAATTATCCAAGAATCACATAGACCAAATATGCACATACGAATTTAATGCACACCAATTATCCAAGAATCATAGACCAAACCAAATTAATAGAAAATAAATATCAATTATCCTAAAGAGTAACATAATATCCGGTGCTATAAGCCGATTATAGCACAATTAATCCAAAGCTCTCACAAATAATCCAAATTTTCTTAATATAATATTTTAAGAAGGAGGAGGTCGATTGTCCGGTGTTGGTAATCCCATATGCGACCGACGAATATACTCCTCCACAAAGTACGGAGGCAAGCCGTCGTAAACACTGCTCGAAAGTCGACGTAGCTGCTCTGCGGACATGAGATCCAGGAGTGACGTCACAGTCGTAGGCAGTACCACAGGGGCATCAGGGTTGAAAGAAAGATGGCCTACGGAAGACGGACCGACACCTGCAGTCGATAGAATAGTAGAAGACGGACGAACACCATCAGCAGACGTACCGGCAGCAGCAGACGGACCGGCAGCAGCAGACGTAGGCGGAAAGTACATGGCAAATTGCTCCCGTAAGGACGACACCGCCTCGTGCAGCTGCGTAAGCTGCGACCTAACATCATCGTCTGCCGGGGCCACGGAAGGAGGCGGTGTCGGTGGAAATCTCTGCATTGCCATGTGCAATAGCCCTAGGGAGCCGACTCCGTACAGGAACCCTTTCTTAAAGCCTTCGACGGTATCTACGAACAAGTCGTTCCGAACGGCCAAAGAAGAGGACGTCCGGAAGGGCGTCGTTTCACCGACATCCTCGGTGTCAGTTAACTGAGCCCTACTAAGGGCCTCACGATATGCAGCCTATCAAATGAATGTGTTTATATTATAAGATTTACCTAAGTTGTAATCTAAATCCTATGTTTCACTAAGTTAAGTGTGAATCGTAAGTTTACCTAAGTTATAGTCCGAATACTTTTAATTCTAACGTTAATCTCATAAACATAAGTACTTACATCAGTCTCCTTAGCCCTCTCGTCGACGAAGCTCCCGTCCTTCCGTCTTTTGTGCGTATGCTGGAACACGTCGTGCATGGTGACCGATTCTGGCGCCCTTTCCTCCTTCACCGCCCGTTGGGCCTGCATACGAAATTTCCGTAGAAACTAATTAACTCCTTTAATTAATAATACCTAATTCGATAGTGAAATAAATTTACGGTTGCTCACCAGATCTGCAAATGTCGCTGCGTGGGACCTTGATCCCCTCGTATGAAGGCCCGCGGCCTGTCGGTTCACCTTCGCCTTCTCCGATTTTTCCTTGTACGCAGGGGTATCTATCATACCTAAGAGGTCCTCATAATACTCCTGCCGGATCCAATTCGGCCTCGTATGCCCCATTTTTAGGTCATGAATCATATCCCGTATCTTCTTCGAGCAAGCGCTTCTGTAGGTCCTGCGGATCCTCTCCTCGCGATGGGGGGGCCACCAGTACGTTGTCTAACACAGAAAATCAATTATCACATAATTTAAAAAATGGTTGATTAAAGAGTAACTAATAATTAACCAGAAGATATAGATATATACCCTTAACTCGTCGAGCCAGACGTACTGCACATTTGAGGGCACTGACGAAAAGTTGAGGTAGGGACCGTGGAAGTTAGCCCTGATAATTTCTCCAAGAGCCCTGCCAACATTAAACGAAAAAAACCTACAAAGAAGAAACGACTGGATTATTAACTTGAATAAATAAAAAAATTTAATAAATTATCTTAAATTTACTTACGAGGTCCCCGCGGGCCACAGCTCTCGTCGGAACTCGCCTCTCGGCCTCTCTGGTGTCGTCGGAGGATCCGCGGGTCCGCGTATGTACTCCCCAGTAACCGGATGGAACCGAGTATCAGGGTACTCCGGGGCCCACTGTGTAGTAACTGGGGCATCCCCTGGTGGATCCGCTGCTGGTGGTTCCGATAGCGGAACGGATCCGCTAGCAGATCCGGACTCATGCCTCGATGAAGTGGTCGATCGAGGGCGGGATGCATCTGTGCCCGGGGTACTCTCCGGGTCGGGCTCGCTCGATGGGGTCACATCACGAGAACTTTGAATACGACCACGACCACCAGCACCAGTACGACCACGACCACGACCCGCACCACCACCACCACCACCACCACCAGCACCATGACCACGGCCAGCCATCATGACCTGTAAATAGAACACATAAACATAATTAACAATATAAAAGTGTAAATGGATATAAAAAACTAAACTAAAATATACATACCACCAGTAGGGAGACGAGTGCCGCCACGACGAAAAAGACTAGGAGTGCCATCTGCAATAAGTAAATAATCGAATGAAAAAAACATGAATTCACGTAATTGCTTTTATGAGGTCAAACTTAATTCACGTAATTGGAAGTGTTTTTAATATACAACAATATTTAATCTAATCATCGTCTTCGTTCTCATTCTCGGCCTCGTCTTCATCATCATCCTCCTCATCCTCATCCTCATCCTTATCTTCATCGTCGATTTCATCTGTATCCTCATCCCCATCAAATTCTTCTTCTTCTTCTTCTTCTTCTTCTTCTTCTTCTTCTTCTTCTTCTTCTGCCTCAATATTTGGGACAAGATGCCTCTTTCTCCCCTGGTTGACAGCTAAGTCTTGTATATCAACCTCTTCCTCCCCTCCATTTTCCTCAACAATATCTTTAACATCCATTGTATCTGAGTGTTGTCCCAAGTATTGGGACTTTTCGATCTGGTCCTCTTGGTATGCTGGGTCTCCAACGTTGAATGTATTTCTAGATTTAATCTTGCATACTGCCCACCAGTCAAATCGATCTCTACGATGCCTTGGGTAGCTTGTATAGTAGACTTGAACAGCCTGATTTGCTATCGCAAATGTATCGGACCCTCTATACCTCCTGCGATGATTTATATCGACGAATCCAAATTGTTTATCGATTCTCCAACCGATATTTGGTGTCGTATCGAACCACTCACATTTGAACATCACAATATGCATATCATATGGGCCAGTATATTGTAAATCTACAATATCCCGAAGCACTCCATAATAGTCAAAGTCCGGCTTGTCGTCATAGACGGTGCCTCTTATGCAAACACCGGAATCCTTGGTACTGATGCCGTCATTGATAAATTCGACATTTATAGCATTCTGAGTTGACATAAACCTGAAGCCATTAACGACATAGCCTGGCCAAGTCTTTATTTGCTTCTTCGGTTCCAGTGCCAGATAACGAACACTCTCATGAGTGAGTGTTGTTTCAGGCAATAAAACGTGTAAACAAATATTTATAATTTAAATGTTTCAGATTATATATTAATAATCTCAATTATAATCACAGTTACTTACATATTTGCGAAACCATGACGGAAATGTACAATCAACCTCTCTTTGAAGTCCCTCATCGGTAATATCGGGTCTCCTCATTTTGACTTCATCTCTAAATACACTATTAGAGAAAATAAGAATATATAAGTGTAGTCACTTACTTCATCAAATTCGAGATTATAACGAGTACAAGTGTACTGACTTACTTCTCCAAATCTCTCACTTCTTGTATGTCACAGTTTAACAAGACATATCGGTGAGCGGCATCATACTCGTCGTCTGTCAACCACCGTCTTTTACTAGCCCCAACAGGCTTGTCCCTTACATTGAATCTTCCTCCATCCTCAATGTCCTCGTCATCCCTTTGAGGTCTATTTCGATTTGTTTTAACATGAGTATCGAAACAAATGGAGCAGAAGTTTGACACCTCTTCGATAAGATATGCTTCACATATCGAAGCCTCTATATGAGCTTTGTTCCCAACTTTCTTCTTTAGATGGTGTAGGTATCTAGAGAGACAAATTATCTTGAGAATTAAGAAAGAATTTTAAAACCCACTGAAATTCAGCTTAAATTATATCGATATTTATGTACCTTTCAAATGGGTATATCCATCGATAATGAACAGATGCACCGACACGGGCTTCGTATGCTAGATGAATCGGTAGATGCTCCATGCTGTCGAAGAAGCCAGGAGGAAATATTTTCTCCAACTTGCAAATTGTTAAGATAATCTTCTCCTCAAGTTCAACCATGTGTTGTACAGTCAACTTAGTTGAACAAATATCCCTAAAAAATATTGATAGTTCGGCCAACGGAACCCATACAGCAGAAGACAACAACTCTTTCAAAGTAATGGACAGTAATCTTTCCATAAACACGTGGCAGTCATGACTCTTCATTCCCGTTAGCTTGCGTTCATTGAGGTCAACGCATCTAGAAAAATTCGACACATAGCCGTCGGGAAATCTTAAAGTAGATACCCATTTGCAGATTATTAATCTATCTTCCTTGCTCAATGTGTATTGTGCTATCGGCTTACTTAATTGTCCAGCAGCGCCCCTTTGTATCAAGTTCAGATAAGGACGCTTGCATATCTCGGCAATGTCTTATCTTGCTTTCGGATTGTCCTTCGGCTTTCCTTTAATGTCCATGACGGTATTGAAGACATTATCGAACACATTCTTTTCGATATGCATAACATCAAGATTATGTCTTATAAGATTATCTTTCCAATAAGGCAAGTCCCAGAAGATACTCCGTTTGGTCCAGTTATGGGTTTGTCCGAACCCATCGACATGATTGTTCGATGGATCTTCTATTACAGTAGGCAAATCCTTTACATCTTCCCAAATATCGTATCCCGACAATCTGGCAGGCGGATGAGAAAATTCTTGTTTTCCAGCTCTGAATGTGTCCTTGTTCTTTCTCCAAGGATGACTCGCGGGCAGAAATTGACGATGACAATCAAAGAAAGAAGTTTTTCCTCCATGCTTAAGGCGGAACGCCTTACTATTTTGCATGCATATCGGACAAGACAGGGTGTCGTGAGTACTCCATCCCGACAGCATACCATATGTGGAAAAATCATTGATTGTCTACATCAGTGAAGCTCTCATCTGAAAGTTTTGTTTCCTGGAAATATCATAGGTCGTGACGCCGATCTCCCACAGCTGTTTCAGCTCATCCACCAATGGCTATAAATATATATCGATATTCTTCGTCAGATTTTTGGGACCCGGTATGATAGCTGTCAATAACATATAAGGAGTCTTCATACACATCCATGGTGGCAGATTGTAAGGGATCAGAATGACCGGCCAGCAGGAGTATTGAGATCCCGACTGCCCGAAAGGGGCGAATCCATCAGAACATAGCCCCATGCGTATATTTCTGGGCTCTGCAGCAAAATTTGGATGGCAAAAATCGAAATATTTCCACGCCTCTCCATCCGAAGGATGTGACAATTCTCCATCGTCCTTTGTGCGTTCTTCGTTGTGCCACGTCATGTGTTCTGCTGTATTCTGAGACATATATATCCTCTGCAAGCGCTTCGTGATCGACAAGTAATACATATACTTGTAAGGACATCGTTTTCTAGTTGACTTTCCTTTTCCCCTGACTTCCTTGTAATGATCCGCATTACAGAAGCGGCAACTTTCTACATCCTCGTTCTTCTTGTAGTACAATATGCATCCGTTGCGACAACAATCTATCTTGTCGTACCCCAGTCCCAGTTGTCGGACCATCATCTTCGACTTGTAGAAATTTTTTGGAAGCTCTTTTGATTCCTTCGGTAACACCTCCTTCATTAGCTGTGTAATCCGATCATAGCAAGTTTGTGGCAAGTTAAAATCGGACTTTATGTTCAACAACCGCATCGTCACTGACAGTACGGAATGTGGATCACAACCAGGATATAAAGAAGTTTCAGCATCCTGAAACATATCATAGAACTCCTTCGCCTCGAGATTAGGATCCTCCGAATCAAAATTAGGCCCTGCCGCTTCGTACACCATATCTCGTGTAAAGTTCTGCACGTCTCTATAATCAACGGAGCATTCGTCGTCATCGACAAAAAAATTCGCTGCAGCATTATCATCAAAAGCATAAGTAGCAGCATTTGCAACCTATCTTTCGGCATATAGTTCACCTTACGATGACCACAGGCCGTAATCACGTATGAAACCCTTACGGGTCAAATGATCTCTTACACTCACCACTTCTTCATAACGTCTATTGCGGCAATTACGACATGGACACTTGATTTTGTTACCGTCCATAAACTGAGCTTTGCTCATGGCATACTTAAGAAAAACTTCCACGTCTGCCTGAAAATCATCACTCACATCTATTCTGCTCTCGTGTTGTCATTTGTACATCCATGTACGATCAACAAAATAACGATCCATCATAGATTAGATGTAAAAATCTGTATAGTAAGACAAACTAAACAGAATTAGTATATAATCATGTAACTGGTGGATCCGCTAGTATTCTAGCTCGAGAAGAGAAAAATCTAAATACAGTTGTTACTAATAGTTCGATACCGATACCGATACCGATAGTGCGATACCGATACCGATAGTTCGATACCGATAGCATGGTTTAAAGTATCGGCCGATACCGATCCGATACGGCCGATACCGATACGGTTTGGCATGTTCCGATCCGATACCGGCCGATACCAAATATTGACCGATACCGACATTGGGGGTCTTTGTTCCGGTCAATTCGGCAAAACCAATCGGTAAGGGTGACTACTATTTCATATAATTTCAAAATTACTAAGAAATAACGCTGAAATACTTAAAATTATGCCTAAATATTTAAAATATATGTTTTTAAATATAAATAATTTATTAATAATTATTTGTTTTCCGATACCAAAGTCCGATACTCCGATACGATACCGCCGATACTACCGATATCGCCGATACCAATACTCATAGGAATAGTCCAAAACCGATTTCGATACCGATATTGTGAACCTTGACCGATAGTACGATACCGATACCGATACCGATACCGATAGTACGATACCGATACCAAACTGAGTCAATCTATCTCTTTCTAAATTGCAAGAGTCAACTTCTAGGATATGGGAGCTATATCCTAAATATCTAGTCTAAAATTAACTTGGTTAGGATACTAGAGTGTCCTTATTATCTAGCAAGCACTACCTTAGTCTAGTCACACTAGCATTAATTACCTATAATTCCTACCATGTCTACAATCACACATTACACCCCAAGCCGTCCTGCATGCTAATAGGCATGGTAGGCCAGCCTTTTCATTCCTCACTCTCTAAAGCACACGTACACATATATATGTATATCACAGTTAGATGTATAGATATATATCTATATAGAAGCACACAACTGACTTATGCAGATGAAGAACTCGCACTGTCCTTGACACAGTGAACATATACACCATGAACCTAAACTCCATATTCACATTTACTAATCCAAACACCACCAAACTAATGGATAACACCCAATATGGATAACACATTATTTAGCCAATATATAAACTCAGATGAATTTGATAAGCAAAGACCTCCGCCGCCACCGACCAAAGCCCGCCGCCCCAAGCCCGCCGCCCAGCCCCCGACGCCCCCGCCCCAAGCCCGCATCCCAGCCCCCGACGCCTCCGCCCCAAGCCCACCGCCCAGCACCCGACGCCCCCGCCCCAAGCCCGTCGCCCAGCCCCCGACGCCCCCGCCCCAAGCCAGCCGCCCAGTCCCCGACACCCCCGCTCCAAGCCAGCCGCCCAGCCCCCGAATGTCCCCAAGCCCGCCGCCCCCGCTGCCCCTACGTCGACACCGTGACACAGAGAGAGAAAGAGAGAGAGAGAGAGAGAGGGGATTACCTTCGGGAGAGAGAGAGGAGAGGACGCCGACGTCGTTCACCGAAGCCGAGAGAGAGAGAGAGAGAGAGGAGAGAGATTGAATTTGGGAGGAATGCGAAAAGTTCCTCCTGTCTTTTCATTTAAGTCTGGAACGTAAATTTAGCGACGGAATAGCGACTGCTAATAATCCGTCGCCAATTAGTCGCTATTATTGATTATCCGACTGAATATCCGTCGCTATATAGTCGAAAAAATGTACCGCCAATTTCATACACAATTCCTGCCAAATAATCGACTACGTAGCGACTACTGTCCATCCGTCGCTATAATTCCGACAGCCTAGCGACGGATATGCGACCTTTTCTCTCCCTAAAATTGAAATAAAAATGGCAAAGACGTGTGTTCGGTAATCAGCCGGTGAGCGGCCACGAAGCCATCGCTAATGTCGACTGAAAAATTCCGTCGCTAAATATCCGTCGCTAAATTAGTGTATTTTGGTAGTGTTTGGACGACTGTCGTCAAAGAAGAAGCCAACATCTATCAAGGAAAGAAGCCATGTCATGCCATCATCATTTCAAAACTCTGAAGAAGCCTGCACCTGCTATAGTATATCTGGAGTTTGTAATGAGTCTTAGAAATAATTTTAAACACAAGAAATAGATGGCAAAATCGAAAGCTAGGGTAGAAATTAGCCCAAGATCATTTTCGGATGAAAATCGGCATACCGACGGTATACCAATTTTTGTTCATAGAAAGTTTCTGTCTATAAAATTGGCATACCGACGGAATACCGATCTATAACGACGGTATATCGATTCAGTAACGTTAAAAATACAACGGTCGAATTTCGAACATTTAATGATCACAACGGCTATATTTCTAGCCGTTGTAATTCCAGACCGGTATTCCTACGGTATATCGGTTCGTACCGACGGTATACCGATCGCTAACTGAAAAGTTGTCTTTGAGCTCTTTTCAATATTTTGGTTATAAATAGCCTTGAACCCCTTTATTTAAGGTTGATGTTTTGAGCTTAAAAATTTCTAAACCAACAAAACCTATCCACAAACAACTCTATAAAACTTTTATTTTTTATCCACAAATTGTGTTAGAGTTATTGAGTTAAAAAGTGAGATCTTCATCTTGTTGTATAAGGAGATCAAAACCTATTATGAAAGGTTGAAGTTGGAGAGTCTTCGGATCCAAACTCTCGGTTGAAGTTGGAGAGTCTTCGAATTCAAACTATCGGTTGAAGTTGGAGATTCTTTGGATCCAAACTCTCGGTTGAAGTCGGAGAGACCTTCGGACTAAATCTCTCGTGTAAGAAGTTGGTGAGCCTTCATATGAAAACTCACATTATTCTATTTGCGATAATAATAGATTAAAGTCGAAGAGAGTCCCGGGACTGGAGTGTCCCTTGGGAGGATACCAGGATACATCGGGTGTCGGTATTGTTTGCTTCTTCTCTTGCACTTATATTTTTAAATTGCACATTAGCTTGTGATAAGTGCTTGATTAGTTAGCTTGACCCTATTCACCCCCCCTAGGGTTCGTACAATTGGTAACAGAGCAATGACTCTATTATTAGGCTTAACATCCTTAGAGTAGATCCTTGTTAATTTTTTTATGGCATCGTATTCCTCCTCCTCTGATAAAGAGGGTTTTACTTCTAGTAGCATGGACAATCATGTTTCTTATAAATGCAAGAAATGCTCTAAGTGGAAAGCCATGGCTAACCAATCCTTAGAGATTCTTAATGACCTTCATTCTACAAATGAAGAACTTTCAGAAAAGATTATTCATTTAGAAGAATCAAATGAGTTTTTGAGAAATGAAAACAATGATTTATTATCTAGACTTGATTCTTAAAACTCATCTTGTGTTTCTTTAAAGAGTTTGAATGAGGCTTTAATTTTGAAAATCAAATCTCTTTCCTCATCAATAGAAGATCTTAAGAGGCAAACCTTGCATGATTCTTCTATTGAATCTTTAAAGAAATAAAATGATAATTTTATTTCTAGAATTGCTTTATTTGAAAAAGAGAATTATGCATTAAATGCTAAATTCGATTCTCTTACTTGTTTGTATGATGATTTTCTAATAGAACATGATATTCTTAAGACCAAATTCATGCATGCTAACTCTAGAGATATTCATAATTCTAGTACGTCACATGTTCATAATCATGCTCATTTCGATACATGTACACACACTAGTATTAGGTACTACTATTGCTCTTGCATTGGACACATGAGTCCAACTTGTCCTATTCGTAGGAATTTTTCTGCCAATGCTAGAGTAAATAGCTTATGGGTCCCTAAAGCTAACCAATATAGATCCAAATTTATTTGGATACCAAAGTCTTCGCCTAATGTTGTAGGTGGAGTTTCTAGTATCGGAACATAGCACCGAGGAGCGTGTTTCGGTTGCAAAGCTCAAAGGTCATCTTCTAAGCAATTACACTAACACAAATGTGGCCACTAGAGCTACTTTGGTAACATGCTAAATGATTCTCTTTAAATGGTTCATATTTGTAGAATCTAGCATATCTCACTTGATGTCTTACTACTAGCTCACATTGATATCCTTTAGTTGCCTTTTATATATATCAATGTGAGATATAATACTAGCATGCTAAGTTTTTTTATTTTTATCTAACATGACTAGTTAGTTAGATTAAATGATTAGTTCACACTATATAGTTTATCACTCATTTTCTATTAATGTGACACATTTATATATACATGCTCGTTATTCTTAATCTTTATATATAAAGCATGCATATCACTCTAGTCCATAGGAGCTTGGTTTTTTATTTGAGTTAATATGATTTTAACTTTCCGTCTTTAAAATTTTTGAGATAGTTACTTATTGTCAATTTGTATTTAATATGTCATATTTATATTAATCGGTATTTGTGAATATATGTGTTTAGCATAAGCTTCTTATCACTTGACAAGTTATATACACTTATTCTTCCATTTTAACCGTGTGCTTATATAATATATTCATCATTGATTCTCATATTTTATTTTGATTAAACCTCTTATGAATCAATTATGCCTTTGCCTAATAAAGCTTATTTATATGCGTTTTGAATTTGTGATAGCTTTTTTCAAACACACTAAGGATACATGACTATATTCATTAAATTTTTATTTATATGTAGATCATGTATTTCTTATGTTGATATATATTTTTGTATAAATATCTTTATGTAGGCATATGAGTTAAGCTAAAGTTTTATATTGACTTGAAGAGTATTAAATTATACTTGTTACCTTCAAACTTGTGCTTATCTCATACTTTAGCTATTGATTCCTTTGACCAAATTTGTGCTTCGTGAATCAATTAGTTTCTTCCTTAAAGTCTTCTTTTGGTGACATCTTCTTGACTTTTTGGTTGGCATTATGGATACATGTTCTTAATTGATTTTTGATCTTTTCATGTATGCCCATTCGTGATATATAAAGTTTCATATATATAAATGATTCCTAACTTTTGGTATTTATTTGTTTTATACCTTTAAGTTAGGATGTTGAGAGAAAATATTTATTAATGTCTTGCTCATGACTAATTATGGATGTTCTATTAAGGATCACATAGTTTTGTGCTTTACCTTGCATGTTAAATTTACCTCCTTAATTAGTGCACATTTTCTAGTCTGTATCTTTATAATTTACTATGGTACACTATGAAAGCTCTTTGAAAAATGTACTTCTTGATATCTTTAGCATTTAGCTTTCTTGATCGTAATGATCTTTCCTTGCTCATTCCTTGGATTTATGCTTTTTTAGAATTATTGTTGCCTAATGATGTTTTCGTAGCACATAAGGATTCTTGTAATTGATACATCATATTTCTTATGTCTTAGCTATATGGTTTGAGCTTTTGTGTTGAAAATTTTCTATTTCTAGATAATACACTTATTTTATAATGGCTATAATATTTTGCATTCTCTAGATCGATATATTACTTCATTATCTTGGATTAATCTCAATACTTGGCAAAGAGATTTATTTTATTATGTTTGTATGAACATCTCTTTTGTCCTTTACTTGATGAGAGTCTAATTCATTTATTTGTTATCTAATGCTCTTATTCTTGCTTGGTAAAGAGTATATAAATCATTTTGTTCATTCAAAATGCATTACCCTCATTGTGAACTCTAAGCTTAAGCAAGTATCTTTAGTGTTAGTCATTTAAGAGTTAATAAGCACATTTATCTTGTTAATGGCCTATCTCATTAATCTTAATTAGTTATGTAGCTTGCTTATTTATGATATATTGTCAAGGTATATATTTTGGTTCACTTTCACTCATCTAGCTATTGTTTTTTTTTTCCAATCTATATATGATATGCTAGTTTACATAAACAAGATTTGTGATTCTCCTAAATATAATTTGTATCCTATTTTAGATACATATGTCTTGTTCTCTAAAACTGGTTTAACAAATATTTGATTTGATATTATCTTTCATAAGAGGTTTGTGATTCCTTACTTAACTTGCTTCCATGCTAGTCATTAGTAAGTATTTCTTAAATTTCTCTCATTTTGAGTCATGATTTTATCATATTATCATTTACATCTCTTTTTTATTATATTTGCAATCATTTAAATGAGAACGACTCTTTTCCATATTTTCTATTAATTTATGAGATTTTTATTATAAATATGGATTTGGGATTCTTTTTTTAATTTTTTATTATTTTTGAGCTATATTGTGTTTCTCATCATGATTGTTTTAATTAACCCTATTTCTTTTCATGATGATCTTTTTCTCAAAAGGTAACATGCATTGATCTATCATATTCAAATATGAGATTCTTCTATATAGGCTAATGTACGTCATCTTTTGATTAAATGTGCTTAATTAGAATATTATTTTGATCTTTCATCTTTAGTGGCTATTAATTGGACATCTCTTCTTGACTAAGATGATATTATTCGTTTTATGATAATTTTATAGCCTTACATGCATTGAACAAGGGAAAGAAATCCATAGTTGATTTACCCCTAGATCTTGTAGTTATCTATTTTATGTTATAAGTGCTTTGTAACTAGATACACATATTTTGAGGGAGAGCAAATTAATTGGTCCAATTCATGTATACCCTTTAATATGTCGTATACCTTGTTCATCATGGACCCATATTTTCTTCTTTTTTTATATCTTAGTGATTGAATTCTTGATATTTTTATTTGTGAAGAATTTATGAGAGTATATGCAATTGTCTTCATCATATTATCTCTCTTTTATATGGGTTAAATAAGTCATCTTGTTAAATATTAACTTTCGTATCTTATTTTGATGACTATTGTGTTTTCATTAATTTGGCTTTCCTTGTATGCTTAATTGATTTGGTTTTTCTTTTTGTTGAGGACTTACCCAAAATTTATGATTTTATCTATATTGGTAATACTTTGAGGAGGACCATTCAAGTCGACTGAATTTCTCTTTCTCAAGTATTTCTCTCTTTACCTTCATATTTTATCTAAAGGGTATTTATATAGCATGATAAGATAATTGAGTTCAAATGCATGAATTTGGATAAGCAAATAGATTTACAAATAATGAGATCATTTTATATCAATTGCTCTATTACATTGCT
Organism: Iris pallida; assembly: GCA_029216955.1. Lineage (NCBI taxonomy): Eukaryota > Viridiplantae > Streptophyta > Magnoliopsida > Asparagales > Iridaceae > Iris > Iris pallida. The sequence goes on from JANAVB010042819.1 coordinate 875,867, forward strand.
CATTTCTTTATTTATTTTTCACTATTTATCTGTGGACAATTGTGACTATCATGGTTTCATTGATCAATGTTTCCAGTTTATGTATTTTAATTGGTATCAAGTTTATATATTTCAATATCTCAATTGATATCTTTCTAGATATATATTATTTATAATTATCTAGTCCTCATGGCTTTTGACTGAAATCCTTTATTTTATAATTCTCTTTCAAAACTAGAGTAATTACTCATATCATATTATGTTTTGGATTTTTTTTTTCTTGGATTTCATGTTGGTAAACTATCCATTGGTTATTTTCAAATTCTTTTAGTTTTACCAACTATATTATGTTTTGACAAGCTATTTTCTATTCGGTACTCTACATTTGGTATGTAGTTTCTAGACTTGTCTTTACACACTTCTCCCATTGTTCTTCATTTAGTATATCTTGATCATGATTGTCTATGCCTTCCTTATGCTCTGATTTATGTACTTAAGATTGATTTTCTTTTATCTCTTAGTACGAGGGAGCTTATTTTTGATCATGTCAAAGGGGGAGAAGTAAGTTTAAGTGGGGTAGAAGTAATCTAAGTGGTATGCTTTCAGTGATATCGCTTATATCTTTTGTATATTAGTGATACATGCATCTATTATGTCCATACTAAACTTAACCGATTTTCCATAATAAAAAAGGGGGTAATTGTTGGCCCAATGATTGTATCATATTTTTGAATATGGTTAATCTGTTAAGTTTAACATTTCATTATCACTAATCTTCATACTATCACTATAGCTTTTCTACTTATACTTATACCCTTGGTGATATGTGTGTAGAAGCGTAAATAAATTTCATAGACCAAGTCAAGGAAGTTGAGATCTTTACGCAAAGACAGTTCCAAATAAGACTTTACGCAAAGGTCAAACTGAGTCAAAATCAAACTCTACGCAAGGGTTAAACTCAGACTTTACGCGAAAACAGTTTTCACTCTCTACGCGAAGAATGAGCTGTCCATGCTGTATTAAATGCACGAAGATACTCTTCTGACAGATTGATTCTCTGACAAATAATTGCACAGAAGCCGAGAAGATTGTTGTTTAGTGTGCCAATGAGCTGCTTTACGCTTGAGGAACAACTTCCTTTTTACGCATAAAGAGTTATTTGAGATTTTACGCTCAAGGCTATCTCAGCTACTCTTTTTGCGCGTAGAGTTTATTAGAGCCTTTACGCTAAAGGGTATTTTTGTCGCTTTACGCAGGAAGCTTACTTTGAGATATTTTACTCTCAGACATGCCTAACAGCATCCCTTACGCACAGTTTGTCCAGATTATATGGGAACGTGATTTTCTGACGTGGCCTTCATGCCACACTTCTCGAAGAACGTGTGTACGTGTTCTCCTTATTTTTTGGATTATGGGATACGTGTCAACATGCGTAGAGGACAATTTTTGTACGTGGGTGACAGGTATTCTACCAGCCTGCGTAGAGACCCAATATTGGTGCTTTTTACGCACAGAAGACAGGTCTATATAAAGACTTTTTTTAAGGAAGAAACTGGATTTTTAGAGAGAAGAGATCCGGAGAGAATTCATACTTCGGAGCAAAGTAATTTTCCAGAGCATTTTTCTTCAACTTTTCCTCAAGAACAAAGTGAAGCAAAGCAAAAAAGCATTCGACCGTGCCATCAGTGCCAATTGTGTCGATGCCTTTCTGGTGACTTAGTTCTTCCAGTTGTTCATCTCCAAGCAGTTTTCTTCATCATCATCGTGTGGTCCAAGAAACAAAATGATCGCTCTCAGATCAGACTTCCATAGCAATACTCTCCAGAATTTACTTGTACTTTTGTATATTTTCTCTCGTTTTCTTTCAAAAGCCTTAGGGCATTTTGTTAAGTGAAACAAAATGGCGACTCTGCAGGGGACGACTTTATCCTTTGACGAAAAAGCAATTGCTCAATACGATGATGTGTCGATTGGATCGACGAAGAAGACTTTGGTCGTTCAATTCGACCAGACTGCTTATGAAGAAATGTTTCGAACTGGGGGTAGTACTCGCTGCTCCAATGTTCAAAAATCACGAAAGGTGCGCAAAGTTTGGATTCCTAAGTCTAAAGCACCTTCTGATCTCTCTATTGTCTCTGAAGGCAAGGGAATTCTTCCCACTCCTGTCGCTGGGGCTCCCGTCTGTGACGAGGCGGTTCCTACTTTAGTGTTGCGCTCTGTGCGTAAAGTTAGGTCTCCCATCTGTGACGTGATAGACACTCATGACTTAACCTCTAAGCGTAAGGACAAATCTCATGTCTATGACGTGACGGATGTTCCTGTTTTGCGCTATACGCGTAAAGGTAAATCTCCTGTCGGTGACATGGTAGATAAAATTCACAATGATGCTTTTGCATCTAAAGTGAACTTGCCTACACGCGTACAACGTAAAAATAAGTCTCCTGCTGCTACTATGGCAGACACTTCTTTTGGTTTATCCAATGAGACAAGAAATTTTGGCAAAACTTCTATTTTTTGCCAACAATCCTCTAATGTTGCTTTACGCAAAGTGCCAAATCTTAGGATTACGCGCAATACAGAAGGTGTTCTCTGTGCACAAAAATTAACTCAGGTTTTACGCACACAACTCCAAGCACGTAAAAATACACAGCTTTCTTCTGCCAATGAAGCTAGTAATCTTCTTTTTATGCAAGGGACTAAATATTTTTCTGTCCCAAAGGCAAGAAAGAAAATGTTACCTTCCCATTCTTCTGATTTATGCGAATTACTTATGCAAAAGCGTAAAAACAGAAAATCTCCTATGACACTCCCTCATGAAAATCATCATTGTGAATGTCACCAAATTGTGATCAAATATTGCTATTCTGCTTCTAAACGGTCAGTTTTCGATCGATTAAGTTATAACGTACCACAGTAACAAATTGATGACCAAGAACATGAGTTGTCCTTTGCATCAGTCAATATGGCGTCTCATATCAATAGAGGACGACGTCCAAGACACAATTCATCCCAGACTCTAAGTCAACAACGGTTCAACCGAATCCTTGACACTTTTGAAGGAGTATATCAACATACTCGGTCAAGAAGTCAACGATCTTCAAGTATGCATTCTTCAGATTCAGAGGCTGGGGGTACCCAGTATTTGGAGTCAGAAACTGATAGCGTTGATTCATATCTCTACACCAATCCCTCTATATGTTCAAGAGAAGTTGAATCCTATGTTATCAGAGAAGAACAGGAGACGTATACTTCTCATACAGAACAACGTCTTTCTGCGGTAGAATAATCGATAAAAGATATGCTTGCCATGATGCAAAATATGCATCAAATAATAAAGACTCAGCAAACAGTCCAACCGGCAGTGATAACACCAGTGCAGGTAGCTGCGCCAATTCAAGATAGTCAAAGGGTTGACATACCTTTGAATAATCTGAGTCAAGAGCCTGTTATCAATCAAAACTCCGCATCTCCTGACTCTCTCATTCCAGAAGATGTATCACCTCCAGTGGGGGCTACGGTCCATCCAACCACTATTCAATCAAATATACTTCCTCAAACTAGAGATGCTATTCAAGCAGTTCGGGAGTTAAAAGCGCAATTTGAAGTTCATAAGCACAAAGATCAGCTCGCGAAATTGGGGATCAAGCAACCTTATCCTCCCCACTGGAATGATGTGCCATTTTCTCCCAAATTCAAGCCACAATCTATCGTATTATTTGATGGAAAGGCTTATCCAAGTCAATATATCAATTATTTTGATATTATGACTGTTCATCTGCAGAAGAATGATGCTCTCCTCATCCGAGTTTTCATTGGGTGTTTGACGGGTATAGCATACGACTGGTATCGCAGTCTACCCGATAATTGCATATCGTCTTTTGACGAGTTCAAAGTGATGTTTCTATCTCGTTTCTATGAAAGAGGGATGGATATGAATATGTCCTCCTTGATAGAGATTAAACAAAAAGAAAAAGAGGATACTCGGACGTTTATTGAACGTTTCCGACAAGCTACTCTGAAAATGCCTCCTGGTATGCCAGATTCAGCATTAATTGATAAATAAAAAAATGAATCTGCGACCAACCATCGCTATTTTTACAGGCTCTCAATTCACAGATTGGGCCTCATTTATTATAGCAGCTGTTTCAGCTGAGACCAATGGTAGATTGGCTCGTGAGCATGGGATGATTTTCGCCTCAGAAGATAAAGGAAAGAAAACCTCTTCAAGTAATAATTCTGGTAATCGCAATGAAAAAGGAAAGGAAACCCTAGTGGTGAACCTTTCAAAATCAAAACCTACACCAAGTAATCCGGAGTCTTCTAAGCCGAAAGAAGAGTACTCTTTTGACGACAGTGACATTCCAGGAATATTCTAATGTCTCGTGAGGAGTAGTAAACTCCAGATTCCAGATCCAAAACGACCTAATGAGGTGGACTTGACTGATAATCCTAAGTATTGTATCTACCAGAGGTACATAAATCATCCGACTAAGGCTTGCTATGTCTTGAAGAAAAAGATTCAAGAGTTGATAAATGCTAAAGCTATTGCTCTAACTAATGATGAGCATACAGTTACGACTAACATGATTTCTCTTTAATTTGGAGATCTTTCTCCACAGCAAGTTCCTGATGGGATTATCCCGATTCCGAAGGCGACAATGAAGATTGTGAATCTTCCACCAGCCAGAGATCAAAGTAAAGGATTATTGCCTCTCACCTTGAAAAATGGTGAAATTATGTGGGTACATCCTAACTTAGTACCTGAAATGGAGTATGAAAGTAAAATTTTAAAATCCAAGAATGGTCAAAAAGTCAAAACCTGCAATATAATTTTTCATGTTGCTATCTCAAATCATGATGATTCTGATCATCTATGGGATGACATCCCTTTGGAAGATAGGCTAAGAGGTTTGAACATATGCCCTCCAAGTTTGGCTCCTCCTACCAAACTAAAGCTTACCCATCAGCAATGGTTAGTAATGAATAGTGTCCCTTTGTATAGGGCACAACAAGTTTTTGCTGCCTATGAAAAAGCCCCGGTTAGGATTTTACCTCCTGCACCGAAAGTTTCTACCATTGCGACTACAGGGGTCTCTGTTCCTTCTTTATCTACTGGAACGTCTTGTGAAAGTCTGCTACCCATTCGCATGTACAGTCAATAATCGGTCTATCTCATGAAAAAGATGGGCTATGACTTTTAAAAAGCAGAAGGCTTAAACGATGGTAAAGGTATGCGAGTTTCTTTGTAAATCTAAGGTCAAAAATTCTCTGTCGGATTAGGATTTGAGGTCCCTCATAAAAATTCCCATAAGACGAAGACTAAGGGAAAAAAGACTAAATCCTGTAATATGGTACTTCATTCTCCTGAGTTTGAAGAAAAGGCTTTTGCTGGTACAAGATCTGGAAAGGACTACCATAAAGATTACGAGGGAAATTCTAAAGAGGTGGATGATGCTGCTGAAACTCTACCGACTCAGTCATCTTCTATTCCTGCTGAGAAAAGACCTTCTAAATCCCCAGTGGTTGAAAAAGGGAAACAGAAGGCAGTACGTTTTGACGTCCCGCTGAAGTCTGGTTCAAATCAAGGGTTGATGAAATCCTATAAATTTGACATTCTAGCCCAATTAGCCAATACTCCGGCTAGGCTTTCCATCTTTGAGTTACTTCATCTCTCTAAAGAAAGTCGAGAAACTTTGAGTGAAGCTTTGCTACAGGCAGATTCATGCTTAGCCCAGCTCAAAAGTTCTGACAATACACCGGTGTCATATCCCCAATGCCACAGTGTGATGGAGTCAATCCCTCATATTACTTTCACACAAGAGGATATGATGTTGAAGCATAATTGACATGACAGGCCTCTGTGTTACACAGGGTATATTGACTCGACCGAGATGACAGAATTTACATCGATCCTGGGTCTTCCATTAGCATCATTCTTCAGAGTATGTTACGACCATTGAGGATTTCTACTAGTGAGTTGACCTATACTAGTACAACAATTGTTGGATTCAATTCTGGAAGAAGTAAACCATTGGAAAAAATTCGTCTGAAGATTCAAATAGGTGATCTTTGAAACATGGCAACTTTCTATGTTATCACCTCAGACGTATCTTATAATATCCTACTCGGAAGACCATGGATACATGAACATAACATTGTGCCTTCGACTCTCCATCAATGCTTTAAGTATGTAGATTCTTACAGGACTGTAAAGACTGAATTTGCAGATCTCAATCCTTTTAAAGGTGTTGAAACCTATTTCTCTGATTCAATACTCTATACACAGGAGCATGTGAAGGAAATATCCGATATGACTGAAGATCGATCGCCTTCAGAAGACCAATCGATTTTAGAAGACCAATCGCCTTTAGAAGATCAACCTTTGAAGATTAAGGTTAAGGGTCGGATTCAACTCCAACCTGTCGATGACGAACCTTTGATGATTAAAGTTAAAGGAAGAACTCAAGCTACGTCTGATGAATCTATGAGAATTCCAGTCAAAAGCCAAGTTCAACCTCTCATGATTAAGGTTAAAGGACGTACTTCTCGTCCAAATGATTCAGAACCACTAGTTATTAACCTCAGCAAGTCTACGCCTAAGACGAACGATGGTCCGTTAATGATTAATCCAAGGCGTAGTAACCAGTCTGTCAATAATGTAAATATTGATCAATCTGTATTTTTTATTTTAATGAAAATTTCCTTTTGGAGTATATGGCTGTTATATTGAAAAAATGACTTTATTTGTTGATAATCAAAGTCATCAACATAAAAATGACATAAATACAGAGAAAACCTTATATATTAATCACAAAGTGAATTATTTTCCTCCTCATGTCGATGTTGGAACCTATGCTCAGATGTTCCTAACATCTACTCTTTATTTGCTACCTGTTGCCTCATCATCACAAGCTTGTGTAGCTTATAGACGTCATGAAGAATCTTATTTTGTGATCCCGTCTACCAAGAAAAACAAGCATCAAATTGTGTTTGGTTTGGCACAGAATATTCCTATTATACAAACAGATAATCTCGAAGAGAATGATAAAAGAAAAATCAAAATTGACAGATATAATCAACAATCCCGTAAAATTATCCAAAATATGGGATGTGATTTGAAAACCATGTCAGGTCTCAATCAGGGCAATGGTAGACGATTACCATTATGTGGTGATCCGTTTTATCAACGAATCCATCATGGTTTGGGATACGATACATCCCACATATTTAAGAAAGATATAGTAGAAGAATTTTCTTCCAGTTCTTCACAATCTTCAGATTTTGAAGGAGTCCAGTATGTTGAATCTGAGCGCGTCTTTTCAGTTAATATGGTTCAAACCGATGATGAGTCTGAACCATTTGAAAATAACGCTTGGGCACAACAAATGGATACTCAGTGGGAGCTTCGGTTTGAGCAGCAACAGCCACTCACAGAAGATGAAATCATCCAGATTGATGTTAGAGACGGCACAGAAGTCCCAAGCAGAAACATTGAAATATGCAGCGGAAATTTAGAACAAGCATACATGAACACAAGTCATTCAAAAGAAGCTCTTTATTAATATTGAATACAAGATTACATTTGTGGGCGCAAGGCCAAATTATAAGTCTCTCGTGCTCACATTTCTCTCATTTACAAGTCACTCTGCTCTATCTCATCTCTCGATTACAATGCTTAAGCCAGCAGAAGCTTCGGAAGGCGATGTCCATACATTATGTCCTGTATAAGTCTTCAATCCATGCGGCCGCACGCTTCGAATCGCCAAGGAACTCCGTGCCTCGACGCATCCAAGGGAGCTCCGCGCCACGAGCTTCTACCTGTGCCTGCACATGAACACTGTGTGGGTGTCAGTACTAAACTGTACTGGTGGAGTGAGCTCCTCGCCCACCCATTCAAAACCGACACGTTCATTTACTTTGTGCAGTTTAAAACCCTTTCGATTGTCTTTCTAGTCTTGCCTTAGGATTTATTTTAGGACGAGGATGTCCGACCAACTCGTTATGCGACGACATAGTCGTGCTATCATGTCAACGTGTATTTCGATCGAGGTAGTGCCTCATCGTGCATGTACTTGACCAAATTTGAAATTGGGACGACAGGGTCGTGCCATACTCTATTCGGGACCTTAACGTATTCAAGACTGTGCTTCGTCGAGGAGCAACTTATGCGAACTCGGCCGTGCCAAGGCATCAAGGGGTTGACTCGTACAGGGCGTGCCCTTAGACTTAGCTTAGACTTGTCCGTGCTTCAAGATGAGGTCGTGCCTAACGACTCCCTGACTTAGCCAACTTTACATTACGGTCCTTTCGACTTAAAGCGATAGCACTAGACTTAACTCATGCAACTTAGGCCAACAATGCCGATACGCGAATGCCAATATTGATACGCGAAAGCCAATACACGAATGCCAATACTTGATACGCGGAAGCCTTGGTTTGTGCCAAAGCACGTATTATTGCTAACTTGATACATGTCGTGCTAGACTGTCTCATGATTTGACCGACGCTGTGCTAGTACTCGACGCTATCCAAAGGCAAACATGCGGATTGCCGCTCTTGCCGACACATCTACATGAGTGGTCACTAGCAATGTCAAGATATCATAGACTCGGCTCGAGATCTCGGCTCGTCCCTCATGGATAGCTAGCCCGGAGGCACTTTGTATCTCCCATGCGGTTATCCAGCATCCTACCGTGAGCCGCCTCGTTCCTCCCGGGCCGAAACGGTCCCTTGGCCTAGGCAACCGTTCGAGAAAACTACACTTTATCGACAAGTTGTCCAATGACCATGCAAGACTCAACTCGATATACCAATCCTTCCTTAACATGACCATGCTTTCCTTTTTTCTATCGAGACTCCAAAGTAGCGGGACTTTCAAGACTTAGCGAGACTCCCAAGTAGCGGGACTTTCAAGACTTAGCGAGACTCCCAAGTAGCGGGACCGATCTCGGCGACAACCAGTCGTGTGGACTTCTGTTGTTCGTGGCATGCTATTCGTTAAACCGACCGCAGCCCGTGCCTTAGACAGGCCTGGTTCTATAGGCGATGCTATCGCTCAAGTCATATACTTATACGAAGAGCCTTGTTCTCAAGGGACTACGCGACTTGACAACCGTAGATAGAGCAGGACAGTGCTAGAAATAGCTTCGATAGCCCAACGCAACACTTGTCTTAACTTATTCGGGCAACGACTCGATGAGCAAGGGCTACGCCGAGCTACGCATCGAGGGAATATGCTATGCACGGGGTCGACTTGAACAACCAAGTCCGTGCCTAGACTTAAGCCAACAGCCGTGCAAGACGACTTAACTTGCGGGACGTGCAAAGGCTATACCAAGCCTTGTGGGACAGGACCGTGCATGCTTTATTAACCATTCAAGCGACGACGCCTATGACTTAGGCTGATTCGAGTGTTGGTGCAAAACGATGGGACCGTGCATGCTTTACCAAGTATTCATGCAGGCGACGCCTATGACTTAGGCTATTTCAAGTGTCGGGACAACTTAGCAACTTAATCCAACTTCCTTCTCCCAAGCCACGGGATCGAAGGATCGAGTGTCATTTGAAAGCACGCTGAGCCGACTTCTATGAAGACCGTGGGACCATTTTCCATGTTCTAAGACATTCCGACGGGTCGGGATTATTCCCTTAGCTATGTGCGTTCGTAGCTTTTATATTAGCCTACTTGTGCAAGTTAAAAACATTGCAAGTTATTATGTGAAGGCTAAGATGAGGCAAGTTTACCGAAACTACCCCACCTGTGCGAGGAGTCGCCTCGGACGAGCGAGCCTTCGAGCAGCCGTTGCAAGGCTAAGTTCCAATGCCGTCGGCGTTTTGATTCCTCCGATTGACTTTGTGGGACGGGGAACTACATCATACACCATTCAGAACAAGTCTTGTCTGTTTGCCATTGATTGTAAAAGAACAGAACAATTATCGGAGGACTGAACTTAGACTCACAATACAAACTCGCTCGTACAAAGAAAGTCTAGGGACAAAAACCTAGGTACAGCAGACTAAGTACGATTGTTTATTTTTGATTCTGGGGGGTGACGATAGAGGCTCGGGAAAGCGACGGCCGCTCTGCCTTACTCCTTGGACGATCAGTATGCAATCTTGGCTCGGGGAAGATCTGCTCGACGTTGATGAAGAAACGCTCTTCTTACTCTCCTCGGATTGCTCTCCTGGCTTCTCTCTCTCTGTGATTATCAAGAAGGAAGGGGGAGCTCTCTCTGTGTAGATCTCTCTCTTCTTATTTCTTTTGGTGCCGACCTCTCTCTCTCTTCTTCTTCTTCTTTTTTTTCACAAGGGAATGATGCTGGCTATTTATAAGAGTGGGGGGTGATCATTAGGGTTTGCTAATGATTATCTGTTTGGAATGTCGGCGCTCCTTCATTCTATCTGAACCCTTGATCCTGATTATAGTGAATCTCGGCCATTAATACGGATAGCATCGTATCTCATGAGCAATTAATGCTAGCTGCTTTAAATCCTCGTGATTGATTATGCCAATGTCTGATTGCTCGCCACGTGTCCCATTAGCTTGATGATAAATGATATGCCCTGATCTCAGTAATTATGACGATGATGTCAAATATATTTGTTGAGATTCGGTTAAATCTCTTATTGATCCCATGCCACGTGTCTTAACTGTGAGTCCTGTCAGAGCCGCATAGGATTGACTATCCTCGAACCGCAGAGAGATACCCTTTGTAAGCCGTATAGGACGATGCTTCATCGAGCCGCATAGAGATACTCTTTATAAGCCACATAGGACGATGCTTCATCGAGCCGCATATGCGTAATCTTTGTGAGCCGCATGAGCTGGTGTTGTATTGGGCCGCAGGGAATGTGTTCCCAGGGAGCCGCATGTGCTAGCGTTGTATTGAACCGCATGGAACGGGTTCTCAGGGAGCCGCATATGACTGATTGCCATGTGGCAATCTGGGACTTCTGTCGGATTTGGTCAAAGATTTTCTTCTTTTCTCGAGGAGTCAGTCATTATGGCAAGGCCATTATGAAACTTTATGTCAGGGCCGCCACAGTGAATCGTGCTGGAGCAATAAATGAGGCCACTACTCAAACGACCAGCTGTAGGAAAGGATCACACATGGCGTCCATCGAGCCGCATATGCCTTGCTGAACCGTATACGCTCCTGAGCCGCATGCGATTGAGAGTCTTCTTTGAACCGCATAGGGCCGCTCCTGGGTGGGCCGCATAAGCTTCTTACTCAGAGTCGTATGGATCATTATTCTAATATTTTCCATGCTTCTACAGGACCCCCTTCAAAGTTTTTAATTTATAAAAATTGGAATACTTTGAACAAGAAACATGGCCCCGTTCATGCCGCATAGGAGTTTTCTGTCTGCCTGAGCTTCCTAACCGCATAAGCGCCTTAGCCGCATGAATTCATTTGGCCGCATAAAACTGATTGCCACGTGTCCTGAACACGTGTGCAAATCTTCATTAAGTGCCTTTGATTTGATTTAACGCCGCCTTTTGGGGGAGGATCCCAAGAGTCGGTTTTGTCTTGATCGAAGCATTTTGCCTTTATTCTTTGGGGGCGGCGCGTAATCCGAGGCATACTCCGAGACGTCTGTTCGTTTCGTGGGTCTCTTTTGCCTATAAATAGGAGTCTTTAAGCCTCTTGGGGCTTTTCCTTACCTTCTCTCTTTGCTCTGATTCTCTATTTGCTGTCTTTGCTCTTCGTCTTTTTCCTTTAGCAACCGACAATGGCTTCCAAGAAAGCTGCAGCATCGAAGGCCGCTAAGGGTAAGGCAGTTGCTTCTACGGCGACTACGTCGGCGAACGTGGTCGCCCCTCCGCCGGTCATTGCGCACTCCATCCATCCCGATGTCCACCCGTCTATCGCTGGTAAGGGATCGTCTGAAAACCCTAGCTGTCGCCATGGCTCTGCTGCATACTTTATGCACAAGCCACGTATACGGGACTTTATTGATGGGACTGCATGAGCCCTTCGTCTTATGGGGCCGCATGAACTTGTTTATACCCGATCTGAGTTTGCATACGTGTTTTTGATTTGGGCCGCATAAGCGTCGTTCACTTTTTTTTTGAACCGCAAAAATTCGTCTGCTCTCGTCAGCTCGCATGAATCCGACTCTGTAGGCGTGCTTAACGTGAACCGCATGGATCTATAAGTTCATCTGGACTTGAGTTGTATGAACTCGGCTAACTCAGAGCCGCACGAGGCTATGATGCACTGAACTGCATATACATATCTAATGCTGAGCCGCATGAAGCTCTAACGAGCCGAGCCGCATAGGCTTAGATGACCTTTCCAATGTTTTCTGTTTTTTGACTACCTTCTAACCTCGTTTCTTTCGTATTTTTCCATTGAACTTGTCCGTAAATCCTGCTGGGGAGCTTATAGTGGGTTCGAATCAATTCGCCCTGGGCGTGCGTCTTGACGACTTAATTAGGCATGTATCGAATCAGTTCCCTACTGATGAGCCTTCGGAGAGGTTGAAGGCTATTGAGAATCAAACCCTTCATTACCTCCGTTCCATGATGAATACTGGGAAGCTGGATGGAAAATACCTGAAGCCTTTGTTCCTTTTTGGTGATGCTTTAACTATCAAGAATCCTCGGGTCTTAGAGATTTCTGAGAACTGGGATTTTTCTTTGGATGGGGTGGCAATCCATATTCCTCTCATGGAACGTCATTATCCTTTGTCATGGTTCAATATGGTGTTGCCGGACCGGAAGATGGTGTGTAACCTAACTCCCACTCAATCAGGGATGTTGATGGGTAACATCCATTATAATCCGAATATGAAGTCAGCGTATGCAGGTAAGGATTCCGTCCTCCGGTATATGATGGGTCTGGCCCCGGGCTCTTTTATGAATGTATACGGTCCCAATTTCACACTTACTCAAGCTGATACTTTCCAGAATCGGCTTGTTCGTAAGAAGTCTTATCCTGTTGGTAGGCTGGCACTGCCGAACTGGATAAACCCCACTCTACGTGGGCCCAGTTGACTGCTTGGGTTCTACAGACTTATGGAGCATTCTTGCGGGAGGTGGGGCTTTACCATGCCATTCGGGGCACTTGTCACGGGCTTCCCCTTAATAAACTACTGTTCGTAGCGCTCTTGGAGATGTACAGCCAGCGAACGGGGACATTCTTTACACCAGTAGGGGAACTGGGGCTTGCTCTTCACGAGATGTATACTGTCTCTAAACTTCCATGGGGGAATGAGCCTTTCGAGGTGTATACCCCGTCAAATGAGGAGTTCGAGGCCTTGGACAGGCAACTCCCAGGTTTTGTTGCGGTGTATCGGGAGTTGTTGTGCCACCATAGTGCTTGTCATCAAATGGCTATAAAAACGACGGATAGCTCTGAGGGGACCGCTCCCCATACCATATCCTGGATTAATTATCTCTTTAGGGTTGATCCTTCTGGTGAAGTTACTCCCCGAGCCCCTCAAACGCATGCAGAGGTAAGGGATCTGATGTCCAATGTCAAAAAGTCGCGATCCAAGAGTGATATATTCGGGAGTCAAGCTGACTCTCTTAGTTATTTTCACTACGGGACCATACAACTGTCGGAGAAGGCGCTTCTGGCTGGATTTCTGATGATATGGCTACGGAACTGCGTAGTCTCAGGCGGAGCGGGCTCTATCGAGAGGATTGGTCGTCATTTCATCCTCCCTGCCGTTAAGCTAGTTTTCGGAGTTAGGCTGGCCCTCTTTCCTGCTATGGTATGCAGCATACATCATGGTCTGCGGACATTCTCGTCCAAGGTTATTGCTCGCATGAAGACTTTGGATTTTGAGCGCGTAGAACTGCCCTTTCACTACCTGATGGGGTGGTTGGCGATGCACTATAAGTCTTTGCTGGGACCTGGGATAGCGGAAGATGCTATGGCCGAGGATGCTTTCCTCTTCAAATGCCATCACCGGTCTTGGGAATGCAATACTATGCCAGCTTGTCGGAGGGCGTTGGCGAGAGTGGATGGGTGTGATCTCTTTGTGTCTGTTCCTCCTTTTTCTGATGAGGAAGTGAGGAAGGTACACCTTGACGGTACTGGACCTTCTCATTTCCTGTCTCCGGATATGCTTGCTTGGTTGCGCAATATCCGCCCCGTGCATCTGGTTTATCGCAACCGGGATAATGTGTACTTGGAGCCTTACCTACCCAGTAGGTTTTCCCGTCAATTTGGTTATAGCCAGTTGTTCCTTGATTGTCCCAACCCTTGTTTGGGTTTTGAAGGTAGTGTTCTTGACGGCGTCCGAGCGTGGAATTATTATGACACTTATCATACTCGGGCCAGCTTCTCGGTTCCCGATGCCAATGTGCCGAGGGAAATTCTATACGTGGCCGCTTTGTATCACGTTATGGCGAACAAGCCTCCTGTTAACTTCGATCCGAGTACCAGCTTCATCGTAGGTACTGGTTTAGAGGAGAAGCCTAAGGGGGCTAAGGCTAGAAAGCAACTGGCGCTCCAGATTCCTCTCCCTGAATCAGAACCTTCCGAGTCGGCTGAGGAGGAGGATGATAGCGAAGACTTCCTTTCTGGTGGGGATGAAGAAGTGGCGGATCAACCGCTTCCCCCACTTGATGAACCGGCGGAAGATCCGCCGCTTACTACACAAGAGGGAGCAGTGAGAAAAGAACACCCTTCAGCTGTATCTGGTCCCTCGTGTAAACGGGTCAGATACGAATCTCCTGACAGTAGAGCGACCTTTTTCGTCAAGAGAGCTACTGTTAGGTCTCGTGGGACACCTATCACCGAGAAGGGTGAAGGTGCAGACGATGTTCCGGAGGTAAGTCCAAGTCGGAGTTCTATCTTTGTTGTAGCTTTCTTTCCTCTCGGGGATATGACTTGATCATTTTTCTTTGTAGGCGTCTGACGAACCAGGCTCTCCCGAACCATCTGCTGCTTCAGTAGTTGATCCGGCCCTTGCCGCTTTGATTAGCGACATGTGTTCCGCGGTCCTCTCTGCGGGGGCTCTCTCAGCGGCGGCTAAGGACTCCCAAGTTGCTGAGGCCCCAGCCCGGGGTGACGAAAGTTTCCTTGGGCCCGTCTCCGAGATTTCTGAACTTCGGCGAGATGACGCCATCCTCGGTGCATCCCCTCCCGAGGAAGCAAGGGCGGATGAGTCTTTTATTCCTGACTCGGAGGCTGTTGGTGAAGAGGTTGTGATGGCTGTAGGCGAGCCTCAGCCTCCACATTCCTCCACTGGTAAGCTGAGCCACATATTGACCACCGAGGGGGCTTATTTGCTTTATCATCATATCCTTCGGGTCAAGTCGATTCATGGTTGCCTTGGCCGTGCAGGTCCTGACCCTTTATCTCCTGCCGCTGATGTTCTTGGGGAAGGCCCGGTCTACCGTGATCTGGACGAAAGGAGCATTTCCTCTCCTTCGTCATCGCATGTTGAGGGACATCCTGCCAGCTCTGGGCAGATGGGGATGGAGTTGGTGCTGGCCCCGGCCTCGTCTTCGGCTGCTTATACGGCTCCGGAGATCGACTTCTCGACTCTGCCGAGCATCCAAATTCTGCGGGCCGCTGAAGAGGAATTGGCCGATGCTCAAGCGTCTTTCCGTGCAGAGTTGGTTTCTCTTGTAGCGGGAGCGGCAGATTCTATCGCGTCTTCTTCCGTGCTGCCAGCCACACTCCCGTTGACACCGGCTTCCTCGGAGGCTCTGAACGAGGTGACGCAGGATGTGGTTGACAGCTTCTATCGTCACTTAGGGAGGGGTGTCAACGCTGCCGTGGAACGGGGGATCCCTTTTTCTCTGTCTCTGCGGGGTGCTCGGGGTCAAATCGACACTCTGAAGGGTCTTCCTGGCGGGGTGGGGTTAGCCGCGTTCCTGGAGCCTAAGCTTACAGAGGCTGACGAGCTTGTGACCCAACTGCTGGCAGTACGGCAGGCTGGCTTGCCTGCTGCGATCGAACGAGAGCGGGGCTTCCTGGTTGCTGCTCGGGACAGGATCAAGCTTGCTCGAGAAACTGTCGGGCCGGCTGTGCAGGGGGATCTTGACAAGTTCTCCGTCTCCTATGACCGACTGGGTCGTCGGAGTCAGGCTTGTAGGGCCCGGGAAGAATCTGCCTCTCGTGGAATAGCTGACACGAAGGAGCGGATTCTCGTACTCCAGAAGGAGTTGGCCTTCTTAGAGTCAGAGCGGGAGGCTGCTCATGCAGAACAGGAGTCGATTGCTCGGGAGGCCGAGAGGGTTTCCCGATCTTCTGTCAACCTGGAGCGGGCCTTCAAGAAGTTTGAGGACAACTGGCAAGCCCATGCTCATCTGGAGGATGCGGCGGTGCTGAACCAGGAGGCGGAGCGTCGAGCCAAACAGAGGCTTGAGCGGTCGGTTGCCTTGTTAAAGGACCGTCTCATGGCGTTATGTGCTCCAGAGCAGTGATCCGTCCTCTGTCTTCTCTTTTTTTTTTCTCTTTTAATTTTTGTAAGGGATGTGATCCCCGCTGATGTAGCCCTTTAATTTTTGAATAAATGAGCATGTTTCAACTCATCTTTTCTTTCTTGTACTTGCGGTGTTTATGGAACCAGATTTACTGGGAGATTATTTGTGGACCTGTTACCCTAGGCGTACCTTGGTTTTAGGTACGGATAACAAGTTTGATTAGGATGTCCGGGACAGCCACGGTAAAATGGTCATGGATGTTCTCGGTACTGGGGGAAGGAATGCCGTAGAGCAGCTGGGCTCCCGGGGCATGGTAAGATGGTGGATTTATGCTAAGAAGCTTAGCAAGGGATATTTGTGGGCCTATTATCCTTGGCGTACCCTGGTTCAGGATACGGATAATGGGATAAAAGGAAACCAATCACATTTGCTCAGAGGTTATGATGACATGGCAAACATGAAGGTTTTATCGTGAAATCTTCCTGCTCAGCGGTAATGAGAACATGGCAGGAGAGACTTTACGGAAGCTATTTGTGGTCAACAGAGGACATTTGTGGTCAACAGAGGACATTTGTGGTCAACAGAGGACATTTGTGGTCAACAGAGGACATATGTGGTCAACAGAGGACATTTGTGGTCAATAGGGGACATTTGTGGACCTATTATCCTTGTCGTACTCCGGTTGTGGGTACAGATAATAGGTTAAAAGGGGATCGACATACTTGCTCAGAGGTAATGTGGATATGGCAAAATATGACGATTTCTTCGACGGAGCCTTCCCACTCAGAGGTAGTGAGGACATGGCAGGAGTAGACTCAATGAAGATTGGGTACATAGAACGACTCAGAGGTAGGAGAACATAGAAGTCCTATGCGAGGGGGCGGTTTGTTTTTGGTGGAAGTGAAGACGACTCAGAGGTAATGAGGACATGGTCGTTTCAGAAATTGGTGGATCGACTACCCTTTTTGTGCACTGGGAGTGCGGGTAGTGAATCCTGGGGGAGGATCTCTGCCAGGAAGAAAGTTCAGAGGTATAATCATACTTGACTTACTATCTGAAAGAGTGACCGAAATGTAAGTTCAGAGGCACCAGCTGGTACATAACTTAGTAATTTGGACTATTGAGGGAGTGAGAGTACAGCGGCACCAGCGGGTGCATGACTCGATAATCTGAAATAGGGTGGATGAGAGTTCAGTGGTACTAAAGGGGTACATAACTCGATAATCTGGAGAATGATGGATGGGAGTTCAGTGGTACTAAAGGAGTACATGACTCGATAATCTGGAGAATGATGTTCAAACATAGTATTTCTTCAGGAACTTGCCGTTGACGGGCAACATGAGCAAATCTCCGTTCGGCTTAGCGAGGCGGTAGGCGCCGTTGGAGAACACGGTCTCGATGACAAATGGACCTTCCCATTTTGGCTGGAACTTACCGGTGGTCTTGTGAGTCATGACCATCGGTCTCCGGACTGCCAGAACAAGATCACCCACTTGGAATGTTCTGATTTTAACTTTTTTGTTGAAGGCTCCTGAGATGCGTGCTTGGTATAGCTCGATCCTTTGCTGAGCTAGGAGGCGCTTTTCATCTAAAGCCTCCAACTCTTGTAGTCGTCGTCGGTAGTTATGATCCGTCGTCAATTGATAAGTGAGGGCGACGCGGAGTGAGGGGATCTGAGTCTCCAAAGGGAGGACTGCCTCGCTCCCGTACACTAGAGAGAATGGTGTATTCCCGGTGGCTGTTCGAACCGTGGTGCGATAAGCCCATAAGCACTCGCCGAGCTTCTCGTTCCAGTCGCATTTGTTGGAGGAGACGAACTTCTTGAGGAGTTTGATGATTGTTTTGTTGAATGCCTCTGCCAACCCGTTTGCTGCCGGGTTGTATGGTGTCGAAGCGACATTCTGAATGCGGTGCTTATCGCAGAATCGGTAGAATGCATGGCTTATAAACTGTGGACCATTATCATGGATGATTCTTCGTGGTAGTCCGAAGCGGTAGATAACGTGATGCTTAAGGAAGCTGATCACGTTTGAAGTTTTAACTTCTGCGAGTGGGACAGCCTCCGCCCATTTGGAGAAATAATCAGTGATCGCAAGTATGAAGCGGTGTCCTCGGGAGGAAGGTAGGGTGATTGGACCAATGATATCCATTCCCCATGCTTCGAATGGCCAGGATGCCACCGTTGGATGTAGAAACTCGAATGGTTGATGAATGAAATCCGCGTGGACTTGGCAGGCCTTGCATTTTCTGGCATAATCTATCGTATCTGCCACCATTGTGGGCCAGTAGTAGCCCATCCGGCGAAGGCGGTCCTGTAGCTTAGGGCCGGGTTGATGGGCCCCACAGACACCGTCGTGAGCTTCTCGTACAGCTTCTGTAGCTTCCGCGTTCGACAAGCACCGGAGCAATAATCCGTCGTAGGAGCGGCGATACAACATTTTCGTCTCTGTATCGTAGAAGAATCTGAGAGAGCGCCGTCTGATAGTGGTAGCTTCCTTTGGATTCTCTGGGAGGATGTCGTATACGACGAAGTCGATGAACGGCTGTCTCCAGTCCGGTGTGTCGTCGACCGTCTGGGCGAAATAACTTGCCATGGCTTGAACATTGTTCTTGGGACAGACCAGTTCGTGGCCTATTACGTCAACCGAATGATGAGCTTGGTTCGGCACTGCTAAGGAAGCGGCAAGGCCTGCTAGGGCATCGGCTTCGATATTTTGGAGTCTGGGGACGTGTTCGATGAAGAATCCCTCGAATGATGAGATAATGTTGATCGCAATTTGATAGTAGGGGATCATGTCTTCATGGCGAACCTCGTACGAGCCCCTGATCTGATTGACGATTAGTTGGGAGTCGCCGTATGCTTCAAGGTATTCTATCCCCAGCTCTTTTACAAGTTGGAGGCCAATGACCAGAGCGTTATATTCGGCCACATTGTTGGAGCAGGGTTCCGTGAGGGAGTAGGCGCGATTGATCACTAGCCCAGTAGGAGAAATTAATACCACTCCGACCCCGACGACGATGTTTCCCTTGGGTCCGGTCCTTGAGGCGCCATCGAAGAACATTCGCCATATGTTATCATGGATGGCTGTATTCGAATCGGCAACTTCGTCTGGGATCTCTTCATAGATTCTGGATGACTCCGATCCTGGGTGGGCTGCCAAAAAGTCTGCTAGGGCTTGACCCTTAACAGCCTTTTGCGGGACGAAAATCATATGATAGGGGGACAGCAATATTGCCCATGTGGCGAGTCGAGAGCTGAGGGCCCCTGGTTTAGTCATGAGGACTCTGAGGGGGTTGACTCGCGAGATCACATGTATGGTTTGTCCTGTGACATAGTGCCGCGTCTTTTGAATAGCGAATACCAGGACGAGACACTCCTTCTCTACGGCGGTGTATCGATGTTCTGGCCCGATCATCATTCGGCTGAGATAATATATGGCCTGCTCGTGGCCTGCATCGTTATTTTGTGCTAGCAGGGCACCAAGGGAGTGTTCCATCGCTCGTACGTAGAGCAGGAATGGTTTTCCGGGGACCGGGGCCACCAGGACTGGGGGATTCGACAAATATTCTTTGATGTCGTCGAAAGCACGCTGGCATTCCTCGTCCCATACGAATGAGACTCCCTTCTTCATGAGGTGTGTGAACGGTCGGCATCGCCCGGAGAGGTTGGAAATGAACCTCCTGATGTAAGCTAGCCTCCCTTGGAGGCCTCTGAGCTCGCAGAGATTTTTCGGGGGACCCATCTCCATGATTGCCTTCGTCTTCTCAGGGTCTACATGGATGCCCCGTGCCGTGATGATGAAGCCTAAGAATTTCCCGCTGGATACGCCCAAGAATGATTTCGTAGGGTTCATCTTCAGGTTGTGGGCTCTCATCAGGTCGAATACCGTTCTCAGGTCTTGCAGATGATCTTTCTTATGGCGACTCTTGACGGCGATGTCGTCGACATAGCATTCTACTGTTTTGCGTAAATGTTCTCGGAAAATGATACTCATGGCCCGCTGATATGTAGCACCAGCATTCTTTAGACCGAATGGCATGACTGTGTAGCAGTATGTACCAATCGGCGTTCGGAATGATGTGTGCTTTTCGTCGTCGGGAGACATCTTGATTTGATTGTACCCCGAGAATCCATCCATGAATGACATACGTTCAAAGCCGCATGTGTTGTCGATCATGATGTCTGTGATGGGGAGAGGAAACTCGTCCTTCGGACATGCCTCATTCAGATTACGGAAGTCGATGCAGATTCGGATCTTCCCATTTTTCTTAAGGACCGGCACTATGTTGGCGACCCAGTCAGGATGTTGCTCTTCACGAATGAAACCGTTGGCTATTAACTTGTTGACTTCAGTTTCGATCGCGTCCATGACACCTGGGCGAAAGCGTCGTTGTTGCTGCTTGACTGGCTTTGCATCTGGCCGTATATTGAGTTTGTGGAGAGCGATGTCAGGATTTAACCCCGACATGTCTTCATAGCTCCAGGCGAACACATCAATGTATTCTCTGACGAGTACTAACAGCGATTCTCGTTCTTCGTCAGTTAGGCTTTTACTGATAAAGATCGGTTTTGGAGAAGCTTCGCTGCCGAGATCCACTTGTATGACCTCATCTTCAGTAGGAGGTTCTCTCAGTTCGAACCATTTTTCCCATTGCGCGTCTAATTGCTGGGCCCATGGTTCTAGCTCAAGGATTTCGGGGATGTCTTCGTCTTCCTCATAAGCGTCAGCGAATGCCATGTTGACTGACATGATTTGTCTGAACACATCTCCGATGCTGGTATCTGAGTCGGAAGTCGGTGATCCGGTTGAATGTGACTGCCAGTCGCATTCTTCATCTGAGCTTTCAGGGGTCGTAGTAGGCGTTACATACCCTAAACCGCATCGGGTTTTGTTATAATAGTTCCGTGGCTTGCCCGCCGGGGCTGGCGTCTTCAAAGGTAATCGTCGTCCAGTGCCGTAGTTCAGTCCTGACGTTGTTTCTAGATCATACCCCTGTTTCTGCATGAGATATTTGGATTAAGGGCTATAGAGATACAGAGGCAGTCTTCCGACATCTGACCCGAAGTCGACTTCTTCCATAGCGGGGGGATGTGGGTTGTTCGTCCGGCCGAAGATGATCGGGTGGTCCCCTCCCTCGACTATTCGGTAAGTGTCTTCTACTGGAGTAAGTCGGATGGCGGTGTACACGTTTATCACCTGTGTATGTAGGTGAGTGCCTATACCGTGTTCCATAGCGTACATTGTACATAGCTTATTGAGCTCGGTGTAGTTCAAAGATAACCCTTTATTGATGAAGTAAGGTATCTTTTCTAGAGGGATTATATCATCTGCGGAGGGGGTGTCGGAGTGGGCAGCCACATACTTGGCCAATTCTGGTTCTTCTTCGGCTACCCCCTGTATAAATGAAGACTGAGAGGACGACCTAGTCAGCTTGATCTTCAGAGGCTCAACTGGCAGAGCAGATCGTGGAGTTGTTGGTAAACTAGCAACCCCCAGTTTGGTACTTGATGTGAGGCGAGGGGTGGCTGGTTCGCTAGAAGCGTCAGACCTCGCATCGGGGTGAAGAACCTTCTTGGGAAGGCGTATTGTGAGCGGTCTGTCGGAGGGATTGGGCTACTCCGTTTGGAGCTGACCGACTCTCGGTAGTCTGATGGTAAGTGGCCCTGTTATGGGTCTCGACGCTTGGCCGGACTTTGGCAGCCGGATTTTCATCTGTTCTTCTTGTGTGGAGAGACTGATTGCGTCCTTACGCAGAGTAGCCGTAAGGGGTGCGGAATTGCCCGGTTTGCGAGCCTGAAGGTGGATCGTTAGAGGTTCTTCTGATCCTGTAGCCGTCTTGTTATGAGTTTGCACATCTTCTTCGACCAGATGCTTCTTTGATTTTTCGTATAGACAGGAGTCTGAGTAATAAGGTTCGACTCCCTTGAAAGGATCGATATCAGCAAACTCTGTCCTCACGAAGCCGTGTTTATCGACATATTTGAAGCACTGGTGTAGTGTGGAAGGCACGATCATGTAATCGTGTATCCAAGGCCGTCCCAGAAAGATATTGTAAGAAGTGTCGGCATCTATGACATAACAGGTGACTTCTGATTAGAGATCGCCGATCTGACACTTCGAATGGATCTTCCCTATTGGGTAGCTCCTGCCCGAATTGAAACCGCTAATGGCGGTGCTTGTAGGTGTCAGGCGATGCATCGGAATGCGAAGATGATGTATCAGACCCTTCGGAATGATGCTTATAGAGGACCCAGGATCAATGTGCATTCGGTCCACCTTTACGTCTCCGATGTATCCAGTGTAGTATAGCGGGCGATCATGCAGGTTAGTTTTGATGAGCATATCTTGCGGAAAGAAGACGATATTGGGCATTGCTCCCGTACACGCACTATCTTGGAGCTCTGCAGGTTGGTTATCTCCCGTGAGGTTGACCTGAGCCAAGTATGCGTCGGCATTTTGGAGCGCCTCACTTAAAGCCGTACGGACATCCTTTGAGAGCCTGAGGAGTTCATATAAAGACAATTTGGCCGGGGTATTAGCTAATTGCACTAAGATATCAAAGTTGTAGGGCCTCCCCAGCCCCTGAGGTGTCTCCTTCCGGAGGGACTTGTCGAAGCGAGTCTCCTTCGGCCTAGGCTTGTCGGTCGTCGAAGGCTGAGCCGGTCCCGGAGCATTATTGGTAGTGGGCGGATGATCATCAGTCGCGCTTTCGGTCACCGGTTGGGCTTATGTTCCGGATCGAGTAGTGACGGCCGAAACTTCCTCTTCTTCCGCCGAGGCAGTACGGCAGGATCTGACTTTTTCACTTTTCCTTTTAGAAGGTGGAGAGGGCTGAGTTACCTCGTGGACTAGGTCCGGATGGACCCACATGATTTCCCCTCGTGATGTTGTGAGGGGTACTAGACCAGCGGCTTGATCGCGAGCAGGCGGCAGATTAGCAATCTCCATTGTTGCCAGAGGGATGGGTATAACCCCGTCCTGAGTCTCTGTTGGAGGGAAGCTGCCAAATTGTACGGACACCATGTTGGCTGCCACGGTTACCTCTTCGAAATCGATGGCCAGGGCGTTCGAATCGATAAGGTTTTGGATATACCGTTTCAGTTGATAGCAGTCGTGTGTAGCATGGTGGACGTAGCGATGGTAATGGCAGAACTTTGGGTTCTCCAAATCAGTCGACCGAGGCTCCCGTCTTGGTGGAGGAAGCTAAATCCTGTCTCCTTGTATAAGTATGTCCAAGATAGGCTTGACGTGACCGTCTTCAAAAGAATAAGTAATTTGAGGCCATTGTTTGTCTGCTGGCTGTGGCTCGGGCTTCTGGGCTGTATCGGTCACCATAGCCTGCTTGCCTTTGTTGTCCCAGCTGTTGGAGGGGCTACTCCCATTGTCGTTGCTGGTGTTGGGACGCTTGCTCTTGTTCTCTCCCTCCGAGATATGCAACCCCAGTTGGCGAGCCTTCTTCAATCGTTCTTCAGCACTTGTAGCACTGATGATAAAAGCCTTCCAATCCGTGAACTGACTTTCGCCCATCCAGAGACTAATTGTTGGAAGTAGTCTCTTTTGGCAAATTTCAATCAAAGAAGAGTCCGGGTTGCCAGATGGTAACTTCATTGCGGTTTGACGAAACCGCTCAATGTAATTTCTCGTCAGTTCTTTCTCTCCTTGAACGACGTCCATGAGGGTAGACATCGTAACGTCCTGCACTACCTCATAGAACCTCTCCAAGAACAAGCGCTTGAAGCCAGCGAAGGAGTGGATGCAATTGTCTGGCAGGTTGCGGTACCAATCGAAGGCGACTCCTTCCAATGCCCCAATGAATAACTGCGTGAGGATAGCGTCATCATGGGGCAGATGGTCAGTAGTGACCTCAAAGTAAGTGATGTATCGACTTGCTGAAGTCTTGCCATCATATGGGTTGATATTGAACGGCTTATATCTTGGCGGAAAGGGAACATCCCTCCATTCAGCAGGATATGGTTGTCGTATTCTGAGGTCTTGAGAGTTTTCTCGGGCGTGGAACATTGCTCGGAGCTCCTGAACCTCTCTTCTTACTTCTCGGGCCTCATCTGTCGCGGTAGGGGCCGTTATCTCGGGAGGATTATTGCCCTGGTTTGGCGCCGTTGAATTTGAATCTACGTTGATTGCGGGACCCGCGCTTGTCTGGCCAGGTGTCACTCCCTGCAGAGTAGGAAGTGCCGCTTTGATCTCGTCTACAGACTTGACCAAGGCATGCAATATGGCCTCCAACGTGTCGATGCGCTGGCGATCGCTGGAACCACCTTGATTGCTATCTGTCATGAATACCGTCCTCACATGAGGAGTGACGGAGGGAGTGGTGGAGGATGTACCCTCCGAGTCGTACCCATGCGTCGAGAAATCATCTGGATATGTGGGGATGTTCTCTTCAGGTTCGGACTCGGAAGGAACACTACCCCCAGCTTCGGAGCTTGCTTCGCCTAGAGAATCATGGATGTCCTCGGGGATGTCAGCATCTGTTGTACCCGATGGGAGGGTTGTTTCTCGGGGTACGTCTCCTTGAAACATTGGATTATTGTGGACGTTCGGAGGAGTACTACCCCCAGCTCCTACGACCCCCAGGGTCGGGGACGATGAGCCTCCAGTTGCAGCCGATTTTGTATTCGAACGGGTGTGTTGGTATACTCCGGTAGAGGGTAACCGTTTAGCCGATAACTTCTTAGCTGTAGTGGCTGATATCTTTGGATTGGAGATGCTTGTCTTCTTTTCTCTCCCCTCGGCGGGGACCTTCTGAGCAGAATTGCAGGAGACAACAGGAGGTGCCTCATCTTCTGAGTTCGGGTGCTGTAGTCTGTGGAAGACAGACGGACGATCTTCCGTCACTGCCGCGTTGTTGCAGCAGCAGTTGACGATGATCTGGGTGCAGTGACGTCCATATGGGGATTCTTTGCACGCCGAGGCCCCTTCTCTTTCCTTACGTTTGTGGAGGATCGCCTCACGCAGGTCAGAGGAACCACTCTGTCCGTTCGCCGTCGGGGATTGGACTTGAGCGGTTCTGTACAACTTCCCATCCGAGGCCCGCGTGATAATCAGCGGGACGCCCTGATAGTCAGAGGTTGGGGCAGCTGTCTGGGCTTGATGAGCCCGCGCTGCCCTAGACTTCTTCTTTCTAGCACTTGTGGGTGCATAATAGGAAGAGTCCAAGTTGAGCATCACAGAGTCTGGCTTATCATCCAGAGAGTCATCAGGGTTCGAATCGTACGAGAGACGGTCGAAAACTGATCGAGAGGAGTATGGAGCAGATGCTATGCGGCTGGGAGCGGAAACCGTGCAGGCTGTCTGCATGCGGTTGTCTCCTGTCGTCGGACGAGTTCTTATGCGGCTAGGGGTCACGACCGTGCAGGCTGGCCGCATGCGGTTGGCATCTGTAGCCGCATGGGTTTTCTGCAAACGATTGACTTTACTGGCCGTATGAGTCTCATCCATGCTGTCGGGAACTGTAGTCGTATAAGTTATGCGGCTGACAGAAGTAGCCGCATGAGTTTTCTTCATGCGGTTGGCGGATGTTGCCGCATGGGCTTTCTCCTTGCGGCTAATATTCTTCTGCGGTTCGGTCCGCGTAGAGTCCCTCTTTGTCCCTGCAAGTCCAGTATCATAATGTTTTCTTCTGTCGAACTTGGGGACAGCAGAGTTGTCTACGACCTGAAGTGGGACCGCAGGAGAATCCTTCTCGCCGTCTTGAGCAGCAGAGGGCATCCCATCGAGGGCTTGAGGAGGGGCAAATGACTTCGGTCTCCATTCTTTGCGAGCCTTTGTGGTGCGGGTGCGCTTCTGGGCCGGGCCAGCGCTGCCTTCAGAGAGCATCTCTTCGAACGCCTGTTGGTCGAAGCGGACGACCATCTTCTTTTGTGTGGAGCCAAGTTTGGTTGTATCTGATTGCGTCACCAACTCCTCAGCCGTGGAGAAGTTAGTCCCCAGCAGAGTCGCCATCATGTTTGCCATTGATTGTAAAAGAACAGAACAATTATCGGAGGACTGAACTTAGACTCACAATACAAACTCGCTCGTACAAAGAAAGCCTAGGGACGAAAATCTAGGTACAGCAGACTAAGTACGATTGTTTATTTTTGATTCTGGGGGGTGACGATAGAGGCTCGGGAAAGCGACGGCCGCTCTGCCTTACCCCTTGGACGATCAGTATGCAGTCTTGGCTCGGGGAAGATCTGCTCGACGTTGATGAAGAAACGCTCTTCTTACTCTCCTCGGATTGCTCTCCTGGCTTCTCTCTCTCTCTCTGTGATTATCAAGAAGGAAGGGGGAGCTCTCTCTGTGTAGATCTCTCTCTTCTTATTTCTTTTGGTACCGACCTCTCTCTCTCTTCTTCTTCTTCTTTTTTTCACAAAGGAATGATGCTGGCTATTTATAAGAGTGGGGGGTGATCATTAGGGTTTGCTAATGATTATCTGTTTGGAATGTCGGTGCTCCTTCATTCTATCTGAACCCTTGATCCTGATTATAGTGAATCTCGGCCATTAATGCGGATAGCATCGTATCTCATGAGCAATTAATGCTAGCTGCTTTAAATCCTCGTGATTGATTATGCCAATGTCTGATTGCTCGCCACGTGTCCCATTAGCTTGATGATAAATGATATGCCCTGATCTCAGTAATTATGACGATGATGTCAAATATATTTGTTGAGATTCGGTTAAATCTCTTATTGATCCCATGCCACGTGTCTTAACTGTGAGTCCTGTCAGAGCCGCATAGGATTGACTATCCTCGAACCGCAGAGAGATACCCTTTGTAAGCCGCATAGGACGATGCTTCATCGAGCCGCATAGAGATACTCTTTGTAAGCCACATAGGACGATGCTTCATCGAGCCGCATATGCGTAATCTTTGTGAGCCGCATGAGCTGGTGTTGTATTGGGCCGCAGGGAATGTGTTCCCAGGGAGCCGCATGTGCTAGCGTTGTATCGAACCGCATGGAACGGGTTCTCAGGGAGCCACATATGACTGATTGCCACGTGACAATCTGGGACTTCTGTCGGATTTGGTCAAAGATTTTCTTCTTTTCCCGAGGAGTCAGTCATTATGGCAAGGCCATTATGAAACTTTATGTCAGGGCCGCCACAGTGAATCGTGCTGGAGCAATAAATGAGGCCACTACTCAAACGACCAGCTGTAGGAAAGGATCACACATGGCGTCCATCGAGCCGCATATGCCTTGCTGAATCGCATACGCTCCTGAGCCGCATGCGATTGAGAGTCTTCTTTGAACCGCATAGGGCCGCTCCTGGGTGGGCCGCATAAGCTTCTTACTCAGAGCCGCATGGATCATTATTCTAATATTTTCCATGCTTCTACATTGTCCTCGAGACTTTTCTGAAGGCAAGCCATCCTACCATTTCTATCGTCAAGCCATCCTACCATTTCTATGGCCAAGACTTAATCGAGCCTAGACACGGGACTATAACAGTCGAGCGAGATACGCCTACGCGTTTTCTTGATTCCGAGCCACGCTCGCACTATTATCATTCCTTCCCTTAACCCGATTTTAAGTTCTCGACACTCTTCCATTCTCCAAGTCTCATTTGAATTCAACATATCGCTTGGTTGGATCGTGCACGCATTTCAGGCGTGCCCAGAATACATGCATTCACCAAGCCGCATGATAGAGAATTTGTCTTTCTCACTCAAGTTGTATCGTGCACATACTCAAGCGTCCCTGAAATATATGCATGTCAGTCGAATCTTGTGAGGGGTATTCCTATATTCGTGACTCACTATATCCATTCAAACCAATCCTCAAGATCAATCTTTCGATTGATAACTCATGAAACAGGGCGTCTCTGATACCATTATGTCACGCCCCGCTCCTGTAGGAGCGATCGTCCTCGCTAAGGCATGATATCGCACGAGCCTAGATTACGTTCGTGCAAGGCAGTTTCATAACGTCCGATTATATCGGAGGCGACGGGGTCGTCGCACAGAAGTCCCAAGAAGAAATATTGAAACATGCAGCAGAAATTTAGAACAAGCACACATGAACACAAGTCATTCAAAAGAAGCTCTTTATTGATATTGAATACAAGATTATATTTGTGGGCGCAAGGCCAAATTACAAGTCTCTCGTGCTCACTTTTCTCTCATTTACAAGTCACTCTGCTCTCTCTCATCTCTCGATTACAATGCTTAAGCCAGCGGAAGCTTCGGAAGGCGATGTCCATACATTATGTCCTGTATAAGTCTTCAATCCACGCGGTCGCATGCTTCAAATTACCAAGGAACTCCGTGCCTCGACGCATCCAAGCGAGCTTCGTGCCACGAGCTTCTACCTGTGCCTGCACATGAATACTGTATGGATGTCAGTACTCAACTGTACTGGTGGAGTGAGCTCCTCGCCCACCCATACAAAACCGACACGTTCATTTACTTTGTGCAGTTTAAAACCCTTTCGATTGTCTTTCTAGTCTTGCCTTAGGATTCATTTTAGGACGAGGACATCCGATCAACTCGTTATGCGATGACATAGTCGTGCTATCATGTCAACGTGTATTTCGATCGAGGCAGTGCCTCATCGTGCATGTACTTGACCAAACTTGAACTCAAGACGGCAGAGTCGTGCCATACTCTATTCGGGACCTTAACGTATTCAAGACTGTGCTTCTCCGAGAAGCAACTTATGCGAACTTGGCCGTGCCAAGGCATCAAGGGGTTGACTGGTACAGGGCGTGCCCTTAGACTTAGCTTAGACTTGTCCGTGCTTCAAGATGAGGTCATGCCTAACGACTCCCTGACTTAGCCAACTTTATATTATGGTCCTTTCGACTTAAAGCGATGGCACTAGACTTAACTCATGCAACTTAGGCCAACAATGCCGATACGCGAATGCCAATATTGATACGCAAAAGCCAATACGCGAATGCCAATACTTGATACACGGAAGCCTTGGTTTGTGCCGAAGTATGTATTCTTGCTAACTTGATACATGTCGTGCTAGACTGTCTTATTATTCAACCGACGTTGTGCTAGTACTCGACGCTATCCAAAGGCAAACATGCGGATTGCCGCTCTTGCCGACACATCTACATGAGTGGTCACTAGCTATATCAAGCTATCATAGACTCGACTCGAGATCTCGGCTCGTCCCTCACGGGTAGCTAGCCTGGGGGCGCTTTGTATCTTTCATGCAGTTATCCAGCATCCTACCGTGAGCTGCCTCGTTCCTTCCGGGCCGAAATGGTCCCTTGGCCTAGGCAACCGTTCGAGGAAACTACACCTTATCGACAAGTTGTCCAATGACCATGTAAGACTCAACTCGATCTACCAATCCTTCCTTAACATGACCATGCTTTCCTTCTTTCTATCGAGACTCCCAAGTAGCGGGACTTTCAAGACTTAGAGAGACTCCCAAGTAGCGGGACTTTCAAGACTTAGCGAGACTCCCAAGTAGCGGAACCGATCTCGGCGACAACCAGTCACGTGGACTTCTGTTGTTTGTGGCATGCTATTCGTTAAACCGACCGCGGCCCGTGCCTTAGACAGGCCTGGTTCTATAGGCGATGCTATCGCTCAAGTCATATACTTATACGACGAGCCTTGATTTCAAGGGACTACGCGACTTGACAACCGCAGCTAGAGCAGGACAGTGCTAGAAATGGCTTCGATAGCCCAATATAACTCTTGTCTAACTTATTCGGGCAGTGACTCGATGATCAAATGCTACGTCGAGCTCCGTGCCGAGAGGACGTACAATGCACGGGGTCGACTTGAACAACCAAATTCGTGCCTAGACTTAAGCCAACAGCCGTACAAGACGACTTAACTTACGGGACGTACGAAGGCTATGCCAAGCCTTGCAGGATAGGGACCGTGCATGCTTTATCAAGCATTCAAGCAGGCAATGCCTATGACTTAGGCTATTTCAAGTGTCGGGACAAAACGACGGGACCGTGCATGCTTTCTCAAGCATTCACGCAGGCGACGCCTATGACTTAGGCCAATTCGAGTGTCGGGGCAACTTAGCAACTTAAGCCAACTTCCTTCTCCCAAGCCATGGGAACGAAGGATCGAGTGTCTTTTGAAAGCACGCTGAACACACTTCTAAGAAGGCCGTCGGACCTTTTCCAAGTTCTAGCATATTTCGACCCGTCGGGATTACTCCCTTAGATATGTGCGTTCGTAGCTTTTAGTTTAGCCTACTTGTGCAAGTTGAAAACCATACGAATTATTAAGTGAAGGCTAAGATGAGGCAAGTTCACCAAAACTACCCTACCTATGCGAGGAGTCGCCTCGGACAAGCGAGCCTTCGAGCAACCGTTGGAAGGCTAAGTTCCAACGCCGTCGGCATTTCGATTCCTCCGATTGACTTTGCAGAACGGAGCACTACATCATACACCACTCAGAACAAGTCTCTTCCTCGAGACTTTTCTGAAGGTAAGCCATCCTACCATTTCTATCGTCAAGCAATCCTACCATTTTTATGGCCAAGACTTAATCAAGCCTAGACACGGGACTATAACAGTCAAGCGAGATACGCCTACGCGTTTTCTTGAGTCCAAGCCACGCTCGCACTATTATCATTCCTTCCCTTAACACGATTTCAAGTTCTCGACACTCTTCTATTCTCCAAGTCTCATTTGAATTCAACGTATCGCTCGGTTGGATCGTGTACGTATTTCAGGCGTCCCCAGAATACATGCATTCACCAAGCCGTATGATAAAGAATTCGTCTTTCTCACTCAAGTCGCATCGTGTACATACTCAAGCATCCCTGAAATATATGCATGTCAGCCGAATCTCGTGAGGGGTATTCTTATATTTGTGATTGAACGGATTTGAGTTGGCGAAGCAAACGCATTTATGCGAATAGGTGATCGTGCTTGATGTTTAGAAATCTGAGTGACGCAAGCTTGGGTAGAAAACCCCGTACTATCATCTTTGGCTTGACCCTAGGATTGGGGTCAGTGTTGGCATTATTGTTGGAGAACTATGATTCCAATCCTGACATTGACTTAACCTCGAAAATAAATGGCCTAGCGGTTAGGCGAGACGCCCTGTTTCATGAGTTATCAATCGAAAGATTGATCTTGAGGATTGGTTTATCAGCAAAAATCTTTCCGAAGATGAAAAAAAAAGTTGATAAAGCTGATAAAAGAATATATTGATATCTTTGCATGGAGCTATGAGGATATGTCAGGTCTGGATCCTAAAATAGCTACCCATAAACTCAATATTCTTCCTAATGCCAAACCTGTAAAACAACAACAACGGTGCTTTCGACCAGACATGATGGATACAATTGAAGCAGAAGTTAAAAAGCTGATCACATGTGGCTTTTTTCGTGAAGAACAACATCCATATTGGGTTGCCAATATTGTTCCTGTCATAAAGAAGAATGGAAAAGTTCGAGTTTGCATAGATTTTCGAGATCTTAATACAGCTTGTCCAAAAGACGAAGTTCCACTTTCGACCACCGATGTCATGATAGACAATATATGTGGTTTTGAACGTATGTCTTTCATGGACGGATTTTTAGGATACAATCAGATTAAGATGCATCCAGGAGATGAAAAGCACACCGCTTTTCGTACACCCCTTGGAGTTTATTGCTACACGGTTATGCCTTTTGGTCTGAAAAATGTCGGCGCTACATATCAACGGACCATGAGCAACATCTTTCAAGAACATCTGCGAAAAATAGTTGAATGTTACGTGGATGATATCGCCGTCAAAAGTCGATTAAAAGATGATCACATTCAAGACTTGAAGACAGTATTTGAGTTGATGCGTCAACATCAACTAAAGATGAACCCCACTAAGTCTTTCGTAGGGGTTTCCAGTGGCAAGTTTTTGGCATTTGTCATTACTTCTCAAGATATTCATGTTGATCCTGATAAAGTTAAAGCAATTCTTAAAATGCGTCCTCCGCGTAATCTAAAAGAGCTCCGCGGCTTTCAGGGTCGCATTGCTTATATCAGGAGATTTATATCAAATCTTTCTGGGAGATGTCAATATTTCTCTCGTTTACTGAAAAAGGATGTGTCATTTGTTTGGGATGAAGCATGTCAAAAAGCATTCAATGACATCAAGCAATACCTCACAAATCCACCTGTTTTAGTACCACCAGTAGTGGGAAGACCATTTTTGCTGTATGTTCGAGCATTGGATCATTCTCTTGGTGCTCTTCTTGCACAAAAAAATGACGAGGGTCATGAATAGGCAATTTATTATCTTAGCCGCATGATGGCTGGGGTTGAACACAGGTATACTCCTGTGGAAAAAAATGTCTAGCCTTAGTTTTTGTCATTCAAAAGACACGACATTATGTGTCTGGACAGACTATTCATGTCATCTCTAGAATAAATTCTATTCGGATATTGATGAAGAAGCTGAGTATTCTTAACTCCTGGTTAGCTACCTGGGTAATGTTGCTTACTCCCTATGATATTGTCTACATACCTCAAAAATCAGTGAAGGGTCAAGCGTTAGCTGACTTCTTAGCAGCTCATCCGATACCTGAAACTTCTAAGCTATATGACGATATTCCAGATGAAGTCATAGATTGTAACATGACTTTGAGGGATGATATTTAGCAACTATACTTTGATGGAGCATCACGAGTTGGACCTAAAGGCAATATTGTCTCCGAAGTAGGTATTGTCTTGGGCTCTCCTGACAAAATGATTATATACCGTGCTTATTCCCTCAATGAACCATGTTCCAATAATGTGGCAGAGTATAACGCTCTGCTAATTGGTCTTCAAGTAGGAAAACAATTAGACATTTAGTTCTTGGAAGCCTATGGAGACTCTCAACTGATCGTCAATCAGGTCAGAGGGTATATGAAGTCAAAAATCGTGACCTCATTCCCTATCATCAAGTGGTAATCGAACTGGTTCTTTCATTCAAAGGGTTCTTCATTGAATTCGTATCGTGTTCTTAAAATTTGGAAGCTGACGCTCTTACTAGTTTAGCTGCAGACTTAGCAGTTCCAATTAGGAGACAAAATACCATCACTTTGTTGGATCGAGACCTATTCTTTATTAAGAATAATTTGCACATTAAACACAGTTATTCTACCGAATCAATTTTGCAGCAAAAGGATTGGAGAAGTCCATTTATTGATTATACGGTCTATGGTATTTTACCTGAAGATCCAAAGGAAGCTGCATCAATCAAAAGACGATCATTTCGATTTTACTATGATTCTTCTATGCACATGTTGTATCGTCGTTCTTATGACGGACTTTTACTGCGTTGTCTCTCGAAAAGCGAAGCTAAACAAACACTTCGTGAAGCTCATGATGGAGTTTGTGGTGCACATCAACCAGGTCCAAAGTTACAGGACCGTATTCGAAGAATGGGTTATTATTGGCCTTGTATGATAGCAGACGCTGTGGATTACGCCAGACGGTGTAAAGCATGCCAAATTTATGCTGATTTTATTCACCAACCTTCTGAATTTCTACATCCTACGGCCGCTTCTTGGCCTTTCGAAGCTTGGGATATGGATATTATTGGTCCGATTAATCCCCCTTCTGTCAAAAGGCATCAGTTTACCCTTACAATAAATGATTATTTTTCTAAATGGGCAGAAGTAATTCCCCTTGTTGAAGTAAAAACGTCTAATGTGGTTAACTTCATCAAACATTATGTCATTTATCGTTTCAGGATTCCCCGAAGGATAATCCATGATAATGGACCACAATTTGCTAGTCAGACGTTTTATCGATTTTGTGACAAGAATCGGATCCAAAACTTATCTTCTACAGCTTACAATCCAGCTGCTAATGGTTTAGCAGAAGCTTTCAACAAAAAAATTATTAAACTTCTCAAAAAATTCGTTTATTCTAATAAACGTGATTGGAACGAGAAACTTAGAGAATGTTTATGGGCTTATCGAACAACAGTCAGAACTCCAACTATTTTACACCATTTTCATTGGTTTACGGATGTGAAGTTGTTCTTCCATTAGAGATCCAAATACCATCTCTTAGAATAGCCATTGCTAATGAGCTAACTACGGAGAATAATGACCGCTTAAGACTCCAGGAACTTGAAAGTTTGGATGAGAACCGTCTTCAAGCACAACAGCACATTGAGCTGTATCAAGTCCGCATATCTCGAGCTTTCAATCGCAAAGTTAAAGAAAGGGTATTTAAAGTAGGAGAGCTAGTTCTAGCTGTCCGAAGACCTATGGTTTTGACTTATAAGAGTAAAGACAAGTTCCAAGCTAAATAGAAAGGTCCTTATGTAGTCGAAACCGTATTCTCTAATGGTGCTTATAGGTTATCTAAACCTAATGGAGATTTGCTCATGATGCCGATCAATGGTAAATTTTTGAAGAAATATTATGTTTAAATTTCTTCTTTATTCCCCAGCTGCCAAGGTTTGGTTAAGCTGATTATTTATTCTTCCAAAAGAGAATTTTGATTTTCTATCTTCCCAGCTGATTTCAAAAAGAAAAAGATTTATTATCTATCATGTCCATATTACCTTCGAATAGATATTAATCTACTCATTTTTATTATTATCTATCATGTCCATATTACCTCTGAATAGATATTAATATACTTATTTTCATTATTATCTATCATGTCCATATTACCTCTGAATAGATATTAATCTACTTCTTTGAGTCATTATAATCTATCATGTTCATATTACCTCTGATAGTATTGTAAACTCTAAAAAGAAAAAAGATTTATTATCTATCATGTCCACATTACCTCTGGATAGATATAATCTACTTTATTGATTTTTGAAAACTTATCATGTCCATATTACCTCTGACAATTGTTTTCTATCTCATACCTATTTTATGAAAAAAATTATTTCATTTATTTCATGGTTTGAAATATTACATCAGCAAAGGGAAGGAAATGACAAAAGATAAAAATTCTTTATTGAATACAAAAAATTTCTAAGGCAGAGCAGATAGATCTTCAATCATTTTCTGTAATTCTGCCAGACGCTTCTCACGAGAGCCCAATACAGTTGTATATGCTATGGATCGTCGAGCTTCTGCAGTACAGAGATGGAAGAGTTCGGCAAAGTAGCTATCATTTTATCTTTGGCTTCTTCAAGAGTCATGATGTTTGATTCAGGACCGAAGATCCCTTCTTCCAAAATAGAACTCTGCCTCAAATATTCATCTCGATTTACCGTCATCTAGTTTTGCTCCTCCTTTAATCGAGCTAGCTCAGCCTCGACTTCACGAATTCTATCATTTTGTTGATAGATTTTGATAATCATGGAGTTATAGGCTTCTTGATGCTGCTCCAACAGGGGTTTATTTTCTCTCAAGAAGGTCCTTTCTATGGCAACCTTATTGCTATAGTCTTGAAGAGATTCTTTGAAGATGGTTTCCCGAGTTGTATATTCATTAGTAAGAGCATCATACTCGGATTGGACGATGCTTTCAATAGTCCCACTTGACAACCTTAATATTCTTTGATTGGTTGTTCAAGTCCTTGGACTATCTTCTGCAAGGCTGCTGCCCTCTCAGTATCATTGAACATGGCGATGTTGTCAATGGTGGTAGCAATCGCACTTTTTAAACTCTCATAACTGAGGCCTTTCTTCAAAACCATCTTGATCAACGCTGCCAAAGTTTTATAAAAATTTTCAGTATGAATCTCCACTAAAAGATTCATATCAGCATTAGAGCTTGGTGTATCAGCAATATCTGCTAACCCCTTCTTTTGAAAACCAGAGACAGATGTTGTTGTCACTGTGGTAGCAAGCTGAGTTAATGCTATGTCTGTTATAGTTACCATGGCCAGTTGATTCCCAGGAGTTTCTGGGACTATATCTTCAGTAACTTTTTCTGCCACTTTCGGAGCTTGAATTTCGGTGGCAGGGGATGGTATTACAGAGGTGCTGCCCTCTATGTTCGATTCAGACTCGAACACTACTGTTTCAAGAGCTAGATCTGGATTAATAGCAGTTGCTGCAACATCTATAACCTCAGTAATCGATTCTTTAGTAGCAACCGATTATTTGAGCACTGTTGCCTCTTCTTCTGCAATCGGCTCTTCATGTCTTTCTTGGGCAATAGAAGACTCTGGGCGTACATCTCCTGCAGATGGAGAACCTTCCTAAAAAAGAGAGTCCTCTTTTGAAGAACTTCCTTCTTCAGATTCTATTACCTCTTCAGAAATGGACTTTTAAAAAGGAGGAGCAACAGGCTTTGCTACAGCGACGATCCCTACAAAGATTAAACAAGATAGTCAATATACAAAATTATAATACATATTTTTTTGTATAAGTTTTGTGTAATTTATCTTTACCTGGAGTAGGTGCAGGACGCGATAAGAGAGCGTCATAATACAAGTCCCAATCATCATCATCTAATTCTAGACCTGGTTCATCCGAGGGGATGGGTTCCGGACTACTAGCAGAGTTGTGGCTGTATCTTCGACAGTTTTTTCCTTTTGTGGCGAAGTTAGATGCAATGAGGTGCTGAGTCGTCCGGGAGATAGGAATCCTATAACTTCTGTTATTGCTGCCGGCTGGGGTACTGAAGATCCTTCTCCAGCTTGAACTGATGCTCCAGGTTGAGCTGAGGAAGATATAATGTTTTGAGTCTCCTCGACAGAATTTTCGCTTTCTGGAATAGCGGCTCTCTGTTTAGAAGGCCCTTTAATAGTAACCTTCTTCATCTTCTCCCGAAGAGTAACAGTTGTGTCTGATTTTCGCTTCCGGGTCGTAGTGATGGTAATTGCTCCTGCAGTTGTCTCCCCAACTCCCATAGGGATCGCTTCCAGATATTCATCTGGAACAGCATCATCAGGTATGTCCGAAGGCACCATAACTGGTTCTTTGGCGTCTCCTTCTTTTCCCACCGTCTTCCTTTCATATTGTAGTCTTTTGCGAAGGAGCGAATGGAGACATAAAAATGCACATACAAATGAAGCATTCGTAGCTCAGTTGTGCTTGAGGCGGTTGACACATGGAATTTGGCACCGGTACATCTAGCGCTGAAATATCGCCATACCCTCGCTCCATCAACTAATTTTCCATAATGGTTGAAACTAGTGGAGGGATTACCAATGTAAAGCTGGTCAAATCCGAACTGACGATCGAATCGACTGGGTAGATATGGTTCAAAGATGCAGTTGTCTTCAGTTCTATACATCAGATGTGAGGGTCTGATGCATATTAGCCAAATAAAGACTGGCGCAGGTATCTCAGTCCTCTCTCGACCTACGTCGTCAAATTTCACACCAAAACAGTTAGCTGGAACTGGTGGTCGTGTGCAGAAAAAATTCCACCCATGGGAGAAGTTCAGTGATGCCCGTGTATCCGTCACTGAAGTCACCTTCCAAGTTGCTTTACTAAACTTCTGAAGGAATACCTCCGCATCATTTTCAGGGATTGGTGGTAATAAGCTGCAGTTGTGATGCAGTAGCCAGCCCATCAAATAAGTATAGGGCATCTCCACCCTAGGGAAATTACGACGGTAGGGAGCATTATTGATCAATTCTTTACCGAAAGCTCGCAAACCCGCGTTCATCCGGCACACCATTGCCAGTAATAGACTGAGTCTGACTTTGAATACCAAACGTACTGCTGGCCATAGTACGTTTTGGTGAATTCTGTCAACTGTACCGGTCCCTGGTACGACCCACCTTTACAACCACAGGGAAAGAAAGCCCGCCAGCAAGGCTTCATTTGAGATCTTTCGACTGCCATGTTTCAAAAAGCTCAATGTTTCAGTCCCCGCAGGAAATTCTCCAGCTTTGGTGGTCAAATACTTGTTCGAGGATTTATATGTGATCATCCAAGTATTTATCAAGTCAGCAGGAATTATTGAGCAAGGATTAATGGTTTGAGCCTTGTTGTCTTGGAATCTCTCCTTATCCTCCTTGGACACTCTATTCTTATGATAGAATAGATATGTTGTCCATTTATTGATATATGCCAAATTTGATCCACTTTCATACATAGTGGTGCAGATCAATTAATGACACATCCGCTCTTGGTATACCTCGACTAAGCGAGGGTTTTTCTTGCTAATTTCTGCTAGTTCCCAGTTGGATGGAACATACTCCTCATATGGAACTTCTCCCATTGGTAGCTTGGAGATAAATTGCATCTAATGGAGTGCAAAACCCATTTCGCCTACTGGGGTCGTAAAAGTTCCCTTCGAGCTGATATATAACTCTATCAGAGCTAAGAGCAGGTTATTGTTTATGGGTATGCCTTGACTTGTGGAGGCTACCGCTTCAAACAATCCGATGGCTTGTAGTTCTGCTTCGAAGTTCTTAAGGATCCAAGAGCTAATTTGAACCCAATTTTTATTGTGAGGGGTCATCCACCCTGAAAGCCTGGGGTTGACTTGGGGATATAATACAGAAGCGTTCATAAATCTGTTAATAAACAATAGTATCTATGCTGGCTGGATCAGAGATGAGCCCTCACTTGGTGTAAATCCAGGTAATAAACCTGAGAAAGGAGTGGCACTACCACTGGGAGTACTCGTATGATAACCCATTTGGTTTTCATCCCTCTTGAATATGATTCTCCCCGGTCTTCCATGACTGTTGGGAGTCAGATTCCAGATCATATGTCTCGGATGAGTGGCGTGAACAAAAGAAGAAAGGTGATAATCCTTTGGCATTGTTGGGAGATACTTCACCCTTTCCCCAAACTTGAATACCCAGGAGTCCTTCTTGGGGTTTGTCTGAGATTTGAAATCAATTGCGTCCCCAAACATGAAAGCGGGATTCAAATAATGTTGGCCATCCAGTGACGTCAGTAACTCTCCATTCATCAGAGACAGCAACATTCTGTCTCCTTGAGCAGCTATCAATTGATGTCTTTCCTTGGGATACTGCTTGTCAGTTTGAGAAAACTCGACATGGAATAAATTTTCCAGATAATTTGATCCCAAAATACCAGCTGGTGAGCCAAACACCTCAGAAAAAGGATGGCCCCCAAGTCCACTGCAAAAAATGTTCAACAAAAAAAATCAAGTTAGTAAAACTCTAAAGTATGAACTCTACGCAAACTCAAGCTTTACACAAATGACTATACATGAGTTAATTCTTGAAGTTATTACGCGTAAAAGGTTCTCTGTTTTAAAGAGAAATTATTTTATGCATTTCTCTAAAAATGTTTTACGCAGTCCAAGAATGAAAGTTTTTTACGCATACTTTTTTCTATTCAAAAGAATAAAGTTTTACGTGTAAAAAAAACATTGTCTTTTCACTTGCGTATTTTCAGCTTTACGCTCGCACGTATAACGTGAGTGTATTTTTGGTTTTACGCTTCTGTTTAAAAGAGTAAAATTTTACATGTGAAAAACACAGTCTTTTGATTTACGTATTTTCAGTTTACGCTCACACGTATAACGTGGGCGTATTTTCAGTTTTATACTCGCACGTATAACGTGGACGTATTTTTCAATTTTCACACTCGCACGTATAACGTGGGCGTATTTTCAAGTTCTACGCTGGCACGTATAACGTGAGCGTATTTTTGATTTCGAAATCTATGCTAGCACGTATAACGTGAGCATATTTTTCCATTCTATCTTGGGTCATCTTCTCCCACAAAATCGATAGGGTTTCTACCTATCATGGCTGGAGCCACGTTTGGGTTGGTCTTTGGAGTCTCTTCGATATTTTCTCCAGTGACGCTGCAGCGGAGTGAACTTCCTTCGACGATCTAGTTGTCGACGAAGTGGCAAGTTTCTTGCCCTTAGCTGAAGCGGCGGCCTTGCTCTTGGGTGCCATTTGCTCGAAGGGATTTTGAAGATAAAGGAAAAAAGATTGAGAAACGAAAGAGATGAGTAAAGTTCTCTCTCTTCCAACGGAGTCCTATTTATAGGAAATTCAAGGTTGATTCAAATTCTCGAAGTGACTGTTGGGTATCCCTAAATTTACGCTGATGACTGTTGAGTATCCCTAATTTTACGCAAACGTCTGTTGGATATCCCAAACTTTACGCTTCTGTTCAAAGTATTTCAAATATTATAAAATTTGAAAACTTTGAAGGGGGTCTTGTAGAAGCGTAAATAAATTTCGTAGACCAAGTCAAGGAAGTTGAGATCTTTACGCAAAGACAGTTCCAAATAAGACTTTACGCAAAGGTCAAACTGAGTCAAAATCAAACTCTACGCAAGGGTTAAACTCAGACTTTACGAGAAGACAATTTTCACTCTCTACGCGAAGAATGAGCTGTCCATGCTGCATTAAATGCACGAAGATACTCTTCTGACAGATTGATTCTCTGACAAATAATTGCACAGAAGCCGAGAAGATTGTTGTTTAGTATGCCAATGAGCTACTTTACGCTTGAGGAACAGCTTCCTCTTTACGCATAAAGAGTTATTTGACCTTTTATGCTCAAGGCTATCTCATCTACTCTTTTTGCGCGTAGAGTTTATTTGAGCCTTTACGCTCAAGGCTATTTTTGCCGCTTTACGCAGGAAGCTTACTTTGAGCTATTTTACACTCAGACATGTCTAACAGCATCCCTTACGCACAGTTTGTCCTGATTATGTGAGAACGTAGTTTTCTGACGTGGCCTTCATGCCATACTTCTCGAAGAACGTGTGTACGTGTTCTCCTTATTTTTTTGGATTATGGGATACGTGTCAACATGCGTAGAGGACAATTTCTGTACGTGGGTGACAGTTATTCTACCAGCCTGCGTAGAGACCCAATATTGGTGCTTTTTACGCACAGAAGACATGTCTATATAAAGGCTTCTTTTTTAAGAAAGAAACTGGATTTTTAGAGAGAAGAGATCCGGAGAGAATTCATACTTTCTGAGCAAAGTAATTTTCCAGAGCATTTCTCTTCAACTTTTCCTCAAGAACAGAGTGAAGCAAAGCAGGAAAGCATTCGACCATGCCATCAGTGCCAATTGTGTCGATACCTTTATGGTGACTTAGTTCTTCCAGTTGTTCATCTCCAAGTAGTTTTCTTCATCATCATCGTATGGTCCAAGGAACCAAGTGATCGCTCTCAGATCAGACTTCCATAGCAATACTCTCCAGAATTTACTTGTAATTTTGTATATTTTCTCTCGTTTTCTTTCAAAAGCCTTAGGGCATTCTGTTAAGTGAAATAATGTGCTTATTATTTTATATATTAGTGATATGAGTTTTTATTATATATATCTTAAATTTAATTGAGTTACCAAAATCAAAACTATGTTTCGATTATGGTTATTCAAATAAGTTTAACATTATGATATCACTAATATTTATGCTATCACTATAGCTCTTATACTTAAACTTAGAATTGTCCTATCGTGCTTTATCTTATCATATTTGCTACATGTATATTGATTTGTTCGTCTAACATGTACATGCAGAAAAACAATAAGCAAGATCAATGTGGACATATGCAATAAAGAAATCATAGTGGGCCAAAGACAACGGATCCCACAAGATTATTCTGAACCACCCGACGACATCTCCGGAGCCACGCACTTGGGGGTTCCGCTGCCCGGTCAGCGGACGGAGGTCGAAGGGGCAGCGCATCCCGTGGGGGTTCGGGGGTGAAGCCCCCGAAAGGTATTCAGTTTTCACAAACTGGATATCTTTGGACAGCTGTCGTCAAAGAAGAAGCCAACATCTATCAAGAAAAGAAGCCATATCATGCCATCATCATTTCAAGACTCTGAAGAAGCTTGCACCTGCTACAGTATATCTGGAGTCTGTAATGAGTCTTAGGAATAATTATATAAACACAAGAAATTGATGGCAAAATTGAAAGCTAGGATAGAAATTAGCCCAGGATCATTTTCGGATAAAAATCGGCATACTGACGGTATACCGGTCTATACCGATGGTATATCGATTTTTGTTCACAGAAAGTTTATGTCTACAAAATCGGTATACCGACGGAATACCGATGTATACTGACGGTATACCAATTCAGTAATGTTAAAAATCCAACGGTCAGATTTCGAACATTTAATGATCCCAACGGCTATATTTCTAGCTGTTGTAATTCCAAACCGGTATTTCGACAGTATACCGGTTCGTACCGACGGGATACCGATCGCTGACTAAATGTTGCCTTTGAGCTCTTTTTAATGCTTTGGTTATAAATAGCATTGAACCCCTTGTGTTAGAGTTATTGAGTTGAAATTTCTAAACCATCAAAGTCTATCCACAAACAACTCTACAAAGCTTTCATTTTCTATCCACCAATTGTGTTAGAGTTATTGAGTTGAAAAGTGAGATCTTTATCTTGTTGTATAAGAAGCTCAAAACCTATTGTGAAAGGTTGAAGTTGGAGAGTCTTCGGATCCAAACTCTCGGTTGAAGTTGGAGAGTCTTCGAATCAAAACTCTCGGTTGAAATTGGAGAGTCTTCGGATCCAAACTCTCAGTTGAAGTCGGAGAGACCTTCGGACTAAAGCTCTCATGTAAGAAGTTGGTGAGCCTTCGTATGAAACCTCATGTTGTACTATTTGCGATAATAGTGGATTAAAGCCGAAGAGAGTTTCGGGATTGGAGTGCCCCTAGGGAGGATACCAGGATACATCGGGTGTCGGTATTATTTTGCTTCTTCTCTTGCACTTATACTTTTAAATTGCCCATTAGCTTGTGCTAAGTGCTTGATTAGTTAGCTTGACCCTATTCACCCCCCTCTAGGGTTCCTACAGGGTCCGGATGGGTTCGGAGGAATGTTTTACTCTTCCTGTTGGGAGCTAATTGGGGAGGACATTATGGTCGCGGCGAACGCATTCCTAAAGGGAATTTTCCTGCCAAAGGCTATTACTCAAACTCACTTAGTTCTCATCCCGAAAGGGGACAATCCGAAAACGTTCGCAGAGTTTCGGCCAATCAGTTTAAATGCAACACTATCAACAAAATATTTTCCAAGTTAGTTGCCAACAGACTCTCGGGTCTTCTTCCCTCTATCATCTCTAAAGAGCAAAGTGGGTTCGTCCAAGGCCGGAAGACCATCGACAATGTCCTCTTGGCGTAGGAAATGGTGGTCGACATTGGTCATTTCAATTGGGGTGGTAATGTGGCGATCAAAATTGACATGGAGAAGGCATATGATAGACTCGACTGGCAGTTTCTTATATGGGTCATGCGTCGGTTCAGGTTCGAAAAAGGGATAGATATTGTTTGGAGACTCATAAGCAGTTGTCTCTGGCTTCTTTCGTCATCGCAGTAGAGGTGTTGAGTGGTATGCTTAACAGGATGGGAACTTCGAGTAGCTTTGGGCATTTCTACACGCCTTGGGGATGTCCATTAATTACCCATTTGGCGTACGTTGATGATTTACTCATCTTTAGTGCGGCAGACAGGGTCACGACTGCATTGGTCCTCAAGACACATAGGGGTTACGAGGAGTGTTCGGGCCAGGCTTTGAACAGATCGAAGACAAGAGCCTATGTCCATCATTCGTTCGAGGAAGCGAGGAGACTAGACCTAGGACATCAGTTAGGATTTAAATTTGATCATACTCCTTTCCCGTATCTGGGATGCCCCTTATCTTATGGCAAGCGAACCTCTGCTGCCTTCGAATCCATCATTCAGAATATCAAAGCGCAGATTGATGGATGACACAATCGAACCTTATCATCGGGAGGGAAATTAATCCTTATTACACTACCAAAATACAGCCAATTAGCGACGGCTATTTAGCGACGAATTTTTTTCGTCGTAATTAGCGACGGACTTTCGAAAAATCACCGACGGATTACCGACGAGAAGCTGATAAATGTTTATTTTTATTTTAAGGGTGAAAAAAGGTCGCCAGTCCGTCGCTACGGCGTCGGAGAAATAGCTACGGATTTACATCCGTCGCTATGTAGTCGAATATTTGGTAGGAAACGTTGGGAGAAGTGGCGGGACAAATTTACGACTACGTAGCGACGGATATTCCATCGGCAGTTATGTTAGTATAGCGTCAGCTTAGCGACGGATAATATCTGTCGCTAGTCCGTCGCTAAATGTACGACCCTGACTTAAATTAAAACGACGGGGAAATTTTTTATTCCCCCCAAATTTTTATTCTCTCTCCTCCGGCGGCTCTCTCTCTCTCCCAAAGGCGATCCTCTCTCTCTCCGACAGCTCTCTCTCTCTAGGTAATCCTCTCTCTCTCTATCTCTCTCTCTCTCAATACCAAAATACAGTAAATTAGCGACCGAAAATTAGTGACGGAAATTTTCCGTCGGCATTCGTGACGGCTTTGTGGTAGCTTGCCGACGGATTATCGACGAGAATTGTGTGGAGAATTGGGGGGGACATTTCTTCGACCACGTAGCGACGGATATTCAGTCGACAAGTATCAAAAATAGCGACTAAAGGGCGACGGATTATAATCCGTCGCTAGTCCGTCGCTAAATATACGTCCCAGACTTAAATTAAAATGGCGAGGGAAACTTTTTGCATTCCCCCCAAATTTCCTCTCTCTCTCCTCTCTCTCTCTCCTACGGCTTCGGTGATCGGCGTCGGCGTCCTCTCCCCTCTCTCTCTCGATCTCTCACTCTCTCTCTCGCGGTGTCGTAGGGGCAGCGGGGCGGCGGGCTTGGGACGGGGGCGTCGGGGGTAGGGCGGCGGGCTTAGGGTGGGGGCGTCGGGGGCTGGGCGGCTGGCTTGGGGC
The DNA here is from genome assembly GCA_029216955.1 of Iris pallida. NCBI lineage: Eukaryota > Viridiplantae > Streptophyta > Magnoliopsida > Asparagales > Iridaceae > Iris > Iris pallida. The sequence goes on from JANAVB010042819.1 coordinate 920,805, forward strand.
GGGGGCGTCAGGGGCTGGGCGGCAGGCTTGGGGCGGTAGCGTCGGGGACTGGGCGGCGAGCTAGGGGCGGGGGCGTCGGGGGCTGGGCGGCGGGCTTGGGGCGGGGGCGTCGGGGGCTTGGCGGTGGGCTTGGAGCGGGGGCGTCGGGGGCTGGGTGGTGGGCTTGGAGCGGGGGCGTCGGGGGCTGGGTGGCGGGCTTGGGGCGGCGGGCTTTGGTCGAGGGCGGCGGGGGGCTTTGCTTCTCAAATTTATCTGAGTTTATATATTGGCTAAATAATGTGTTATCCATATTGGGTGTTATCCATTAGTTTGGTGATGTTTGGATTAGTAAATATGAATATGGAGTTTGGGTTCATGGTGTATATGTTCACTGTGTCAAGGACAGTGCGAGTTCTTCATCTGCATAAGTCACTGAATAAGTGAAGATTTTCCTGGAAAACCGACCCTTAGAGTGTATCAGTTGTGTGCTTCTATATAGATGTATATATCTATACATCTAACTGTGATATACATATATATGTGTATGTGTGATTTAGAGAGTGAGGAATGAAGGCAGGCCTACCATGCCTATTAGCATGCAGGACGGCTTGGGGTGTAATGTGTGAGTGTAGACATGGTAGGAATTATATGTAATTAATGCTAGTGTAACTAGACTAAGGTAGTGCTTGCTAGATAGTAAGGACACTCTAGTATCCTAACCAAGTTAATTTTAGCCTAGATATTTACGATTTAGCTCCCATATACTAGAAGTGGACTCTTACAATTTAAAAATAGATAGATTGACTCAGTTTGATTAATTGACCTATAATGACTCTAAAACTTGATTTGCTGCTGCAAGCATACAACACCACAAAAATATTTACTGACTCGTCAAGTTGAACCGCGTATAACATGCTCAACGCTTAAAAGGAATCATTTCGACTTAGTGGACTATCGAAGAATCGGTATCGGACTATCGGTATCGGTATCGAACTATCGGACTATCGGTATCGGTATCGAACTATCGGTATCGCTAGCGGACTATCAGACTATCGGACTATCGGTATCGGTATCGCACTATCGGTATCGTACTATCGGTATCGGTATCGTACTATTGGTATCGGACTATCAGTATCGGTATCGCACTATCGGTATCGGTATCGAACTATCGGTATCGGTATCGGTATCGAACTATCGGTATCGAACTATTAGTAACAACTGTACTTAGATTTTTCTCTTCTCAAGCTGGAATACCAGCGGATCCACCAGTTACATGATTATATACTAATTCTGTTTAGTTTGTCTTACTATATAGATTTTTACATCCAATCTGTGATGGATCGTTATTTCGTTGATTGTACATGGATGTACAAACGACAACACGAGAGCAGAATAGGTGTGAGTGACGATTTTCAGGCAGGCGTGGAAGTGTTTCTTAAGTATGCCATGAGCAAAGCTCAGTTTATGGATGGTAACAAAATCAAGTGTCCATGTCGTAATTGTCGCAATAGACATTACGAAAAAGTGGTGAGTGTAGGAGATCATTTGACCCATAAGGGTTTCGTACGTGATTACGGCCTGTGGTCATCGCAAGGTGAACTATATACGGAAAGACAGGTTACGAATGCTGCTACTTATGCTTTTGATGATAATGCTGCAGCGGATTTTGTCGTCGATGAAGACGAATGCTCTGTTGATTATGGAGACGTGCACAATCTTGTACGAGATATGGTGTACGATGCGGCAGGGCCTAATTTTGATCCGGAGGATCCTAATCCCGAGGCGAAGGAGTTTTATGATATGTTTCAGGATGCTGAAACTTCTTTATATCCTGATTGTGAGCCACATTTCGTACTGTCAGTGGCGATGCGGTTGTTGAACATAAAGTCCGATTTTAACTTACCACAAACTTGCTATGATCGGATTACACAACTAATGAAGGAGGTGTTACCGAAGGAATCAAAAGAGCTTCCAAAAAACTTCTACAAGTCGAAGATGATGGTCCGACAACTGGGACTGGGGTATGACAAGATAGATTGTTGTCGCAACGGATGCATATTGTACTATAAAGAGAACGAGGATGTAGAAAGTTGCAGCTTCTATAATGCGGATCGTTACAAGCCAGTCAGGGAAAAAGGAAAGTCAACTAGAAAACGACGTCCTTACAATTATATGCATTACTTGTCGATCACGAAGTGCTTGCAGAGGATGTATATGTCTCAAAATACAGCAGAACACATGACGTGGCACAACGAAGAACGCACAAAGGACGATGGAGAATTGTCACATCCTTCGGATGGAGAGGCGTGGAAATATTTCGAGGCCGATGATGAGAACGAAGACGATGATTAGGTTAAATATTGTTGTATATTAAAAACACGTCCAATTATGTGAATTAAGTTTGACCTCATAAAAGCAATTATGTGAATTCATGTTTTTTTCATTCGATTATTTACTTATTGCAGATGGCACTCCTAGTCTTTTTCGTCGCGGCGGCACTCGTCTCCCTACTGGTGGTATATATATTTTAGTTTAGAATTTTATATTCATTTATACTTTTATATTGTTAATTATGTTTATGTGTTCTATTTACAGGTCATGATGGCTGGTGGTGGTGGTGGTGGTGGTGGTGGTGGTGGTGCTGGTGGTCGTGGTCGCATTCAAAATTCTCGGGATGTGACCCCATCGAGCGACCCTGACCCGGAGAGTACCCCGGGCACAGACGCATCCCGCCGTCGATCGACCACTTCATCGAGGCATGAGTTCGGATCTGCTAGCGGATCCGTTCCACTATCGGAACCACCAACAGCGGATCTACCAGTGGATCCCCTAGTTACTGCACAGTGGGCCCCGGAGTAACCCCATACTCGGTTCTATCCGGTTACTGGGGAGTACATACGCGGACCCGCGGATCCTCCGCCGGCACCAGAGAGGCCGAGAGGCGAGTTCCGACGAGAGCTATGGCCCGTGGGGACCTCGTAAGTAAATTTAAGATAATTTATTAAATTTCTTTTATTTATTCAAGTTAATAATCCAGTCATTTCTTCTTTGTAGGTTTTTTCCGTTTAATGTTGCCAGGGCTCTTGGAGAAATTATCAGAGCTAACTTCCATGGTCCCTACCTCAACTTTTCGTCGATGTCCCTAAACGTGAAGTACGTCTAGCTCGACGAGTTGAGGGTATATATCTATATCTTCTGGTTAATTATTAGTTTCTCTTTAATCAACTATTTTTTAAATTACGTGATAATTGAATTTCTATGTTAGATGACGTACTGGTGGCCCCCCCCATCGCGAGGACGCGATCCACAGGACCTACAGAAGCGCTGCCTCGAAGAAGATACGGGATATGATTCATGACCTGAAAATGGGGCATACGAGGCCGAATTGGATCCGGTAGGAGTATTATGAGGACCTCTTAGGTATGATGGATACTCCTGCGTATAAGGAGAAATCGGAGAAGGCGAAGGCGAACCGACAGGCGCGAGGCTCCATATGGGGGATCAAGGCCCCACGCAGCGACGCTTGTAGATCTGGTGAGATTCCGTAAATTTCGTATACATGCCCAACGGGCGATGAAGGAGGGAAGGGCGCCAGAATCGGTCACCATGCACGACGTGTTCCAGCATACGCACAAAAGACAGAAGGATGGGAGCTTTGTCGACGAGAGGGCCAAGGAGACCGATGTAAGTACTTATGTTTATGAGATTTATGTTAGAATTAAAAGTATTCGGACTATAACTTAGGTAAACTTAGGATTCACACTTAACTTAGTGAAATATAGGATTTAGATTACAACTTAGGTAAATCTTATAATATAAACACATTCATTTGATAGGCTGCGTATTGTGAGGCCCTTAGTCGGGCTCAGTTAACTGACACCGAGGATGTCGGTGAAACGACGCCCGCCCGGACGCCCTCTTCTTTGGCCGCTCGCAACGACTTGTTCGTAGATACCGTCGACGGCTTTAAGAAAGGGCTCTTGTACGGACTCGGATCCCTAGGGCCGTTGCACATGGCGACGCAGAGATTTCTACCGACACCGCCTCCTCCTGTGGTCCCGACAGACGATGATGTTAGGTCGCAGCTTACGCAGCTGCACGAGGCGGTGTCGTCCTTGCAGGAGCAATTTGCCACGTACTTTTCACCTCCGTCTGCTGCTGCCAGTCCGTCTGCTGATGGTGTCGGTCCGTCTTCTACTGGTCCGTCGACTGCTGGTGTCGGTCCTTCTTCCATGGGTCATCTTTCTTTCAACCCTGATGCCCCTTTGGTACCGCCTCCGACTGTGACGACACTCCTGGATCTCATGTTGCCAGAGCAGCTATGTCGACTTCCGAGCAGTGTCTACGATGGCTTGCCGCCGTACCTAGTGGAGGAGTATATTCGTCGGTCGCAGCTGGGATTACCACCACCGGGAATCGAACTCCTCCTTCTTCTTAAAATATTGTAATTAAGAAAATTTGGAATATTTGTGGCAATTTTGGATTAATTGTGCTATAATCGGATTATAACGACGGATATTAGGTTACTCTTCAGGATAATTGATGTCTATTTTCTATTAATTTGGTTTGGTCTATGTGATTCTTGGATAATTGGTGTGCATTAAATTCGTATGTGCATATTTGGTTTATGTGATTCTTGGATAATTGGTGTGCATTATATATTTGGTCTATGTGATTGTTGGATAATTGGTGTGCATTATATATTGGTTTGGTTTATGCATATTTTTGTGAACAGGGAAAGTGCAGCAATTTTTTTCCAAAAAATCTCAGTTAGCGACGGACTAGTGACCGGTTAACGACGGATATTTCCAGTTTCCGACTAATTTTTGACGACATTTTCGTCGCCAACTGGAGATTTAAAACTGTTTCCAGGTAGCGACAGGTGGTCGACGGAATATCCGTCGGCATGGTTCTGGTGGTATATAATTCGACGGAATAGCGACGGAAAATCCGTCGCCAAGGCGACGGATAATCAGTCGCTCTCTCGACGGCGTAGCGACGGACAATCCGTTGACAAGGTTCTGGAAATGCTTGACATTTCCAGAACCATGGCGACAGATAATCAGCCACTAATCAGTCGCTCTGTCGACGGCGTAGCGACAGAGTAGCGACGATTTATCCGTCGCCAAGGTTTTGGAAATGCCAAGCATTTCTAGAACATGATCGACGAATAATCCGTCAGTTTGCCGTCGCTAATCCGTCCTTTGTTATCGACGGTGCACGACGGAATAGCAACGGAACGATACACTCTGATATGCTATTACGACTGTTTACCGACGGACCATTACGTCGCTATTGTCTACACATTTTAGTATTTAATACTTGTAATGGACGAAAGTCCGTCGGAAAGTAGTCGCTCATGCTTCGTATTGTGAAGACGAAAAGTCGTCGCTATTCCGTCGCTTGACGTCTACGTAGCGACGGACCTTTATTAGCGACGAGCTGATTGCCGACGGATTTTTTAGCCAAGACCCGTCAGTTATCGGTCGCTAATAAAAATTCCCGTCGGACGGGCAACGGATCTGGCCGTCGCTAAATCGATAAATTTTGGTAGTGTCTCTCTCTCTCTCTCTCTCTCGCGGTGGTCGGGGGTTGTGGGTGGCGGGGGGGGCAGCGGGGGCTGTGGGGGTAGGCAGCGGGGGCTGCAGGGGCGGCGGGGGCTACGTGGGTTGTAGGTGGCGGGGGGGGCAGCGGGTCGGGGGGGATGGTGGGTCAGGGCAGCGGGGGGTGGGGGTTGGAGGGTGCGTGGGTTTAGGTGATGGGGTGGTGGTGTTGTCGGTCGGGGCGACGGGGGGCGGCGGGGGTTGTGGGTAGCGGGGGGGCTATTTGGTATTTGGTATTTTAGAAAATATATTAACACATTCTAGTTAGTAAGAATTTTCTTTTTAATTCAAGTTTCCAAGTAATCAAACAGTATTGAAAATATATTTCTAGCTCAAGATATGACGATACATTACATAGGTGTCATACTATACTAGGTCAAACACATGCATGTCCTAGAGTTTTAAGTTTGTAAAACCATATGAAAAGTACATCTTCGGACTCTATCTTTCCAGTGGTTTGTCTATATATTGTAAGGTTTCCTAGGGTTATGTTATGCTTTCATTTTACCCATGTTTACTGTCACGTTGCTTATTTTACTCAACATACCACCTAATATTAATATTCTTACAAAATATTTAATTGAACTTCGGAGCATCCATGTCTTTGGATTAAAGTCATCATACCAATTTCAAGCTTACTTCTTTATCGGTCATGTTTATATGTCCAATCATCTTGTACTTGATCAATCTTGATACAATATAGATGGACAATGATGTTTTTTTATTTATTTCTTCAAGTGTCCTTTATACGCACTTGACAAACTTGTAAGTAATACATGTTCAATATAAATAACATGTATCTTATATATGTATGTGATGTGATCCAAGTACATTTTTGAGACAAAAATAATTCATGTAAATATTAACTTAGTAAGTTATTATCATCAAAATACTTAATTAAAAGACGGGACTTACACCTCAACGATTAGCTCAACGATTATGTAATCAACAATATTTATATTCTCTTACAACGTGACCAACTCCCTATTATTTATACATCTTGTTGCGATGACTTTCTCCTCTACTTGTCTGTGTTGTTGTTTTCTCATTACAAACTCATCCCTGGATTGGTCCACGGTGACTTCTTTGACGTCATCATCTTCTTCAATTTCTAAGTTCAAGGGTGAACTCCAATATATTATCACCTTCAATGATGGCCCTAACTATATATTTAGTAGGAACATCCAATCCAATGGGCTTCCAGTAGTTGTGGTTTGTCTCATCATCTAATGGAGGAAACCACCCCCCCTGGCCCCCCAATTCTCATTCTACACTCATCCCATTTGTTGTTAATTTATGGCAAAAATGACAAGTAGGTGTTGGTCGTCTCTGTTGTTACTGGTTGAAGCCTGATCCTTAAGAGTCTTAAGGCCGGGTAGCTTTGGTTCATTCTAAACCATGTTTTAGTTCGGTCCTGAAGTTGGAGTCCAACTGCTTCGATCTTGATTATTAAGAAGCCGTGCAATTCATAAAACCCCTTCTATATCCTATAGCTACTCATCAACATATAATATCCCATCAATACCATAGAACTCTCGGGACCAAATGATTAATTAGGATTCAAGACATCCTAAATAACATCCTTTTGTCATAATCAATTTTGGATGTATTTCTTTTCATCAAGAATACTCCTATTACAAGTACCTTGTACTTTCTTGTCAATGTAGATGACATCAATTTCACTGGTTCCTCCTTGACCGACCTCTTCAACCTGTTTGATAATCGTGTTTTCATGTTTTCTCTTCAGGATCTTAACAATTTAAACCTCTTCAAGTACCAGAGTCTCACACACCTTAATCGGACTCTATCCCTTTCAAAGAATATTTATTATATTACTGCCAATATATAGTTTAACCTAAACGGTCTTAAAACTCATAGAGATGCAGAAATTTCTTCAAACTCTATCACCTTAATCTCACACGCAAGTGTTCTGTTTTCTTCGGATCGGCTAAAAAAATAACAGTGTCTCACAGGTTATGAAAAGATAAAAACAATTGTTGAAAACTCATAGAGATGCAGAAATTACTATCTCATATGTCCTCCTATCTAGGTTGTATCAACAATAACAGGACACATGTATGAAATGTATTGGAAATATAGGAGGATTGTGAAACTTTTTAGCTACAGCTATTTAGCGACGGATTTTTTCCGTCGAAATTAGCGACGGACTTTCGACAAATCACCGACAGATTACCGTCGAATATTTGGCGAGAAATATTGGAAAAAGTGGCGGAACAAAATTATGACTACGTAGCGACGGATATTCCGTCGGCAGTTACATGATTAAATACTAATTCTATTTAGTTTATCTTACGATACAGATTTTTACATCCAATTTGTGATGGATCGTTATTTCGTTGATCGTACATGGATGTACAAACGACAACACGAGAGTATAATAGGTGTGAGTGACGATTTTCAGGCAGGCGTGGAAGTGTTTCTTAAGTATGCCATGAGCAAAGCTCAGTACATGGACGGTAACAAAATCAAGTGTCCATGTCATAATTGTCGCAATAGACGTTACGAAGATGTGGTGATTGTGAAAGATCATTTGACCCGTAAGGGTTTCGTACGTGATTATAGCCTGTGGTCATCGCAAGGTGAACTATATACGGAAAGACAGGTTGCGAATGCTGCTACTTATGCTTTTCATGATAATGCTGCAAAGGATTTTGTCATCGAAGACGACGAATGCTCTGTTGATTATGGAGACCTGCAGAACCTTACACGAGATATGGTGTACGATGCGGCAGGGCCTAATTTTGATCCAGAGGATCCTAATCCCGAGGCGAAGGAGTTCAATGATATATTTCAGGATACAGAAACTCCTATATATCCTGGTTATGAGACTCGTTCTGGACTGTCAGTGACGATGCAGTTGTTGAACATAAAGTTCGATTTTAACTTGCCACAAGCTTGCTATGATCGGATTATACAACTAATCAAGGAGGTGTTACCGAAGGAATCAAAAGAGCTTCCAAAAAACTTCTACAAGTCAAAGATGATGGTCCGACAAGTGGAACTGGGATACGAGAAGATAGATTGTTATCGCAACGGATGCATGTTGTACTACAAGGAGAACGAGGACATAGAAAGTTACAGTTTCTGTAATGCAGATCGTTACAAGCCAGTCAGAAAAAAGGAAGGTCAACTAGAAAACGATGTCCTTACAAGTGTATGTATTACTTGTCGATCACGAAGCACTTGCAGAGGATGTATATGTCTCAGAATACAGCAGAACACATGACGTGGCACAACGAGGAACGCACAAAGGACGATGGAGAATTGTCACATCCTTAGAATGGAGAGGCATAGAAATATTTCGATTTGCGTCATCCAAATTTTGCTGCAGAGCCTAGAAATGTACGTCTGGCGCTATGTTCTGATGGCTTTGCCCCTTTCGGGCAGTTGAGATCTTAATACTCCTGCTGGCCGGTCATTCTTATCCCTTACAATCTGCCACCATGGATGTGTATGAAGACTCCTTATATGTTCTTGACAGTTATCATATCGGGTCTCAAAAATCCGACGAAGAATATCGATATATATTTACAGCCGTTGGTGGATGAGCTGAAACAGCTGTGGGAGATCGACGTCGCGACCTATGGTATTTCCATGAAATAGAACTTTCAGATGAGAGCTTCACTGATGTGGACAATCAATGATTTTCTCGCATACGGTATGCTGTCGGGATGGAGTACTCATGCCACCATGTCTTGTCCGATATGCATGGAAAATAGTAAGGCATTCCGCCTTAAGCATGGAGGAAAAACTTCTTTCTTTGACTGTTACCGATAATTTCTGCCCGTGAGTCATCCTTGGAGAAAGAACAAGGACGCGTTCAGAGCAGGAAAATAAGAATTTTCTCATCCGTCTGCCAGATTGTCAGGATACGATATTTGAGAAGATGTAAAGGACTTGCCCACTATAATGGAAGATCCATCATCGAACAATCGTGTCAATGGGTTCGGACAAAGCCATAACTTGACTAAACGGAGTATCTTCTGGGACTTGCCTTATTGGAAAGATAATCTTATAAGGCATAATCTTGATGTTATGCATATCGAAAAGAATGTGTTCGATAATGTCTTCAATACCGTCATGGATATTAAAGAAAGACGAAGGACAATCCAAAGCAAGACACGACATTGCCGAGATATACAAGCGTCCTTATCTGAACTTGATACAAAGGAGAGCTGGTGGACAATTAACTAAGCCAATAGCACAATACACATTTAGCAAGGAAGATAGATTAATAATCTGCAAGTGGGTATCTACTTTAAGATTTTTCGATGGCTATGTGTCAAATTTGTCTAGATTTGTTGATCTCAATGAATGCAAGCTAACGGAAATGAAGAGTCACGACTGCCACGTGTTTATGGACAGATTACTGTCCATTGCTTTGAAAGAGTTGTTGCCTTCTGCTGTATGGGTTCCGTTGGCCGAACTATCTACATTCTTCAGGGATATTTGTTCAACTAAGTTGACGGTGTAACACATGGTTGGACTTGAGGAGAAGATTGTCTTAACAATTTGTAAGTTAGAGAAAATATTTTCGTCTGGCTTCTTCGACAGCATGGAGCTTCTACCAATTCATCTAGCATACGAAGCCCGTGTCGATACATCTGTTCATTATCGATGGATGTACCCATTTGAAAGGTACATAAAAATTGATATAATTTAAATTGAATTTCAGTGGGTTTTAAAATTCATTCTAAATTCTCAAAATAATTTGTCTCTCTAGATACCTACACCATCTAAAGAAGAAAGTTGGCAACAAGGCTCATATAGAGGCTTCGATATACGAAGCATATCTTATCAAGGAGGTCAAACTTCTGCTCTATTTATTTCGATACTCATGTTAAGACAAATCGAAATAGACCTCAAAGGAATGACGAGAACGTTGAGGATGGAGGTATATTTAATGTAAGGGGCAAGCCTGTTGGGCTAGTAAGAAACGATGGTTGACTGACGATGAGTATGATGCCGCTCACCGATATCTTGTTAAACTGTGACATACAAGAAGTGAGAGATTTGGAGAAGTAAGTCAGTACACTTGCACTCGTTATAATCTCTAATTTGATGAAGTAAGTGACTATACTAAGGGCCCGTTTGGTTTGCAGGATTGGACAACGTAATGTAATTGGCATTACGTTGTCAATCTAACTCGGGTGTTTGGTTGGACAAAAAAAATTAGATGTAA
>JANAVB010042819.1:1062825-1122825 GCA_029216955.1 Iris pallida
ATATATATATATATATATATATATATATATATATATATATATATCAAGCTCTATACAAAGGGATTTGACGGGTCAAACCATTTTACTGGTCACATAAGTTGGAAAAAATAAAACAGAAGCAAGGCATAGGTAGAGAGAGTGAAAATCAATATTATAAGCCAGACCAGATAATATTGACTGAAGATATTACAAGCTTAACTAAATGGTTGATCTCTTTCCAAAGCAAATATCCAACCAGCAAAGAATTTACCACTATCTCTAATATTTTCAGGAGATCCAATTTCACTAGTACATTAATTAAAACCAACCCTCCATTGATATATGATATGTGATCTAAACAAATTTGATCATTCAAGGCTCTATTTTTTGAGATGAGTTCGTTAATATATACATAACTGGATTCAAGTTCCAGATTTGCTTGTTTATAAAGTATAACAGAGCTAATATTCAGCTGTTCATTAAAACTCGAGTATTTATCAAAGAATAAGCAGCAAATCTTCAACCAAGGAATATTATTTACAAAAGAAGCTATCTAAGATAGTACATAGTACTTCTTTCCGAAAGCTTCAAATAAAATAAAAGGCAAAACTTTACTAGAGTTTTAAATTCGGGAACCTCGATGTCGATTTCCAGATTGTATCGATTCATCGCTTCTGGCTCCAAGAACTTTGACAAAGGGATCAGTAATTTAGAAGAAAAAAATCAATTTTATTTATATATGGATCGATCGCTTAATTAGAAATTAGAAATCGATGTTTATAGGGAGGCAGAATTTTACGAGATCCAAATATGGAACAGAGTGCGTTCTTGCTCTCCTACCCCTTGTGGTTCGTCGTGGATGATGATGAGGATGTCGCCATTGTCGAAGAGTTTGTCGATCGCCCACTCCAGAGTCCAGAGCTACATAGGTCATTTGTTCTTTCCCATTGTCGAGGAGGTTGAATCCACAGCTGCTAGAGCATCTCCTTTAACATCAGCCATCAAAAGTTCCCCCAAATCGGCTTCCTAGGGTTTTAAACCACAAAAATCCGCTATTACTCCTCAATCACCAAAAATAAGAAGTATAAAAAAAATCAAGATTTTTACAAGTTTCTCGCCCTCGCCCTCGCTCTCGCCCTCGATGTATTCGTCGATCGTCATCGTCTGCTCGTTATCATCGTCGAACACGTCCGACATCTTGATCAGAGGAAACCCTAATAACTTATTGCATGTCTTCCATCAAAGGAGAAAATCAATGGAAATAGGAGAAGAGGAGAGATGAAAAATAGAAAAGAAAAGTTTTGAGAAGATAATTTTTAGACAAGGGTTCCTCGGGAAGGGAGGCGGCAAAATTTTCTAAGCCAGAGAGAAGCAAGAGAGGAGAGGTTTTGTATGAAAGGAATTGAGGGGGAGGGAATTAAAGTCCTAGGCTAATCAATATATGACATACAACATGTCTTTGTTATTGTTTAAATTAAATATGGCTCTTAATATTATTGTGTCATTGTTAGTCTTATTTTTTTTTCATACACAAAAGATGACATGCATAAATATTTTTCACGACCCTTAGTTTTTTAATCGTCATCTTAAAGTAATTTTCATGATGTATATTTTTTTAATGTCATTGATAAAGTTATTAATGACGATCATCTAATGAAATGACATTAAAAATATCATTAATGACATTTTGAGATGAGTGTATCTAAAGTGTCATTGTTAACAATTTTTGTAGTAGTGAGGGCACATTTCCAACACACTGTCATTTATTGCACCCCCAAGTCACATAATCCAACTCTCTCAACTTGCAACTGGATAACCTAGAAGTCTGCAGGGCTTATGGCTGTTGAAATATCTCATTGTATCTTGTTAGTAACTAGGCTTGTGATAACCCTAGTTAGTTAAAGTATCAAGTCGTACTCATTGCTTGGCCGTGAATGATGGATGGAGTCAGTCCAGTCCAGTCTAGTTTTACTAGGTAGTGTCCGTATGTTATTTCAGTACATTATTGTTTACGTCTTACTTTTGTCGATAAATGATCGAGGCTGAGTTCTGTTCAGGAGAAGGGTTACAATCCGGTCCTTGTTTGGTTTACGGGTTATAACTTGGCTTTCGAAATAGCTCCCAAGTCATCTTATCAATTTGTAACACCCCAGTTCCAAAATACGTAGGACTAGAAACGTAGACTTGCCAGCCGTATAATAAATATACGTAAGCTGTAAAATGCAGTAGAACCATAACTAATCTCATCCACACAAAATAAATAATAAAAGATATCATATAATGAGAATGAATTATCTTGATACAATATGTTGGACGGAGACAAATCCACTACCAATAAAATAAGGAATTAAAATACATGCAAAATAAAATGAGTGGCGAGTGAAGCGAAGACGATCCAAGTGCAATCATCCTCGTAGAAATAGAGAAGACCACGGCTAGAGCTAGAACACCTGCGAAAGACAATAGCACACCTGGCGAGATAACCAGGTCCTCAGAGGGACGTAACAAGATACATAATATCATACCACATAAACTGAATAAATATGCTCAAATAAATAAGTCAATTGAATTATAACATGGTCCAATACACACCTATTGAACGAGCGTACCATCCCCCCAACCAAACAAGGACAGAGATGGTAAACTAATTCACGGTGATGTATCTTTCCATGCTATGAATCCAATATTGTATCCGGACCCCAACAAGGTTCAATACCTTCTCATCGAAGTAGTAAGTCACACCTACAACCAAACAAGGACAAGATGTGACGAACTAATCTGCGACAAGTTATTGTTCCAAGCCACGGTCAGATACAAGTACCCAAACCAAAAGTACTCATACCTAACGGATAAAGGTGCCTAACCAGTCTAAGTGAAATATAGTTAAGAACAATCCTTCCTACGCATGGGCCCTGGCTGAATAGGATCGGCATGGTCCCCCCTTGGGGCACCAGAGGCCCCATCAGTAAGAGCATAACGTTCCGTAGAATGTCAGTGGCCGTCAATAATCATGGGTAATCTGACCCGCGTCCCGGCGGAGCTCACGGGTTATAAAAGGAAAAGTGCATCGAAGCCCATACGCTAAGGAATTATCCTTCCCGCCCAATGCCTACTATGTTGTATCCACAACAGTAAACCTCTATAACCGCTAAGTCAAAACTAGCATACAATTCTATTAGCGGTTATTCCTATCGCACGGCTTGTACGTACTGGTGGCCAGCCAATCACGCACTTCCATGTTCTACATGCGACACACAACTTCGTGGTGTAACGTGTCAAGGCCATGAATGCAACACACAAGGTGGTCCTTTAAATCTAGGTTTAATGTGTAAGAAAAATAATACATAGCAAGAATATAAATGAACAGTAAGCTCTAACATGTTATGCCATGTATTAGTTTATTTTGTATAAAGAAAATAATGAACAATGCAAAATATGAGCTAAAATAAGTAAACAGCAAATGGCAAGGTGTCTTGCCTGGTAGGACGCCCGCGATGGTGCAATGATCAAGCTGGCATGAACTGCGACTTTGGTGTTACAACTATGCAAGGTGACTTCTGATGGTGGCACGGACAGTTCCATTGGGTCCAGAAGGGTCAAATTGGTTAGGTTGGACATAAGGTAGTTTAGAATTGGCGAGGGTGTAGGAGTAATGGGTTTAATTATGGACAAAGGATAATCAAGGAAAATTGGATAAATAATATATAAAAGAATTTATAATGCTTAAAAATATTTCTTATTAGCTTAAAAATAATTTTTGATAAATGCTTGAAAAATAATAAACCGTTTTTAGGCAAAACTCCAGTTTATCCAAATAAAATTTTTAGGTAAAAAATATATCTTATTAGTAAAAATAATACTAATAATAAATATTTGAAAAGACTAGTAAATTATTTCATAATTTGGAAACTACCCTTTATGGGTCAAAATGCTTTTAACTAAATAATCTAGAAAATTATATTTTACAATATAGGGGTAGGCCAAGCCTCATGGTATAACCTTTTTAGAATATAATTTTCCTACAAATATTTTAATAACAATTTTTATAGTAGAAATAACCAAAATTATGAAAATATTTTGTTGTACAAGCATACTGTTTTATTAGTAACTATAACAATAATTTAAAACCATAAATATAAGAATAATAATAATAATAATAATATAATAATAATAATAATAATTAAGACAAAAATATACTACATACATACATTAATACTAATAAATATTATAATAATTAACAAAAAGTAAAATAAAATAATAAATAATTAAAAAAATAACAACAGCTGGGTTCCTCTCTTTCGAGAGAGAACACTTTCTCAACACAAAAAAAAGCAAGTGATAAAAGAGATTAGAGGAGGGAGATTTATTGGAAGAAGGAAGAGAGGAAAAAAATATCTACGAAGCTGAAGAAGGAGGAGAGAGATGCGGAGAGAGCTTGGCCGGCGGGCGGCAAGGGTTTTCGGGGGTGAGAGAAGGAAGGCGGACGGGAGAGGGAGGCACTGGGTGGAGACGGTCGGGCGGTCGGCCGTAGGGCTACGGCGAAGGAGCGGGTTCGGTCGGGTCCGACGAGAGGGGAGATCGAGGAGAGGAGGCTGATCTACTGGCGGTGGAGCAGATGCGGTGGCTCACCTCTCCGACACCCACGGCGGAGATGAGGAGCCTCGCGGAGGCGGACGGGCGACGCCGGGCGGCGGCCTCGTTTGTGGAGAGGCGCGACGAGGCGGACGGAAAAAAAGGGGTCTGGCCGACTTCGGTGGAGGGCAACTACTGGGAAGCGCCGACGGCGGGGAGGCTAAGGCGGCGGACGCGCGCACGCGACGGCGGGGCACGTCGACGGTGGAGAAAAAGGGGCGCGCGCGATGGCCGTGCTCGCGGAACCGCGGGGAAGGTTAGTTGTTTGGTTTTTTTTTGGGTTTTGCCAATGGCAGGCTGTAGGATTTCTTTCAGTCGTCGACGTTGGCGCCGGTGACGGTGGTGATGGTCGACTTAGACGGGTCGGGTTGGCCGGAGCTTTGGTGACAGTGGCGGGGTTCGTGGTGGTTGCGATCGGTGTTGGTTGATGGTGGCGGTGATGGCGAGGGCGATGGTGTGCTGGTGGCGGTGTGGTGATGTCGGGTAGCGTATGGCAGGGGTGACCGAGACAAGGTGGAGACAGTGGTGGTTTTGACGGAGGTCCGGGGGCTGGTGTAATGGCGGGGTCGAGATAGCGGAATCCGGTGAGGGCTTCAACCAAAATTAGGGTTAGGGTTAGGATTAGGACTAGGGTTTGTGTCCTATATGACGGGTGGAGTCGAAGTCGTGTCGGAGATGTGTCCGACACGAGGAATTGATGTAATTGAAAATGGAATAAGATTATGGATGGTGGAACACGGACACGATGCACACACGTTGGTTGGAATTTTGTGGGTGTGAGGATTTATGGAGGAGTACCCTGTATTTATAGGATGTGGGAATTCCCATTAAGATAAGGATTAGGATTTTAAATTCTCCATTTAGATAAATCACTATGTAAATCAAATCTAAATTCAAATTAAATTCTAATTTTAAATCTAGATAATCTAAACTCCAATTAAATATAAATTCTACCTTTAAACTATTTAAATTAAATTCATAACATCAAATCGAAATTGAAAATGGCCACAATAACTTCCAATATATTTTTCAAAATACCAATAATAATAATTTTGAAAATAATAAATATTTTAAATATCTTTTTGAATAATAAATATTATATTAATAATTTTGAAAATTACATTTTTATTTAAAATAAACTAGTAAATATTTAGGAAATATATATACGTATGCACAAGAATATTATCAATAATTTGTAATAAACGAAAGGCCTTGTAAAAAATAAATTAATGAAATTGGAAATTTTGGTTCGATAACTAAAATAATTATTATATAAATTATTTTGAAACTATAAAATTAGAAGAAAAAATATTTTTCTAAAATATGTACGCTCGCACACATTCGCACTCGTCGAGGAATTATGAAAAATAAAACTTCGCGCACGACGTACAATGCAACTACGCGACGTACAATACAAAGTAAAAAAATTAATCAGTACCAAATTTATATATTTTAAAAAAAATAATAGTAGAAATTTAGGGGTTTTACACAATTGTCGTCCTATTCAGTACTCACATGTTCTACATGATCTTATGCTAAACCTTGATTGGAGGCTAAGTTCTGTTCAGGAGAAGGGTTACAACCCCGATCCTTGTTTGGTTTATGGGTTGTAATTGACTTTCGGGATAGTTCCTAAGTCATCATATCATTGTCATTCTATAAGGTTCCCACATGCTCACATGTTCAGTTATCCACGAGCTTTACGTGATCCCTATGCTAAGTCAACATGCTCTCATGACCCGGCTGGCTCACATGCTTACATGATCAATTGATTTTACATATTCTCAAGCTTCCGTTACTAAACATGACTACATTGTATATTATGTCACATGTCAATTACTTACGTCACATGATGCTTTACTTATTGTCTTTTCTATTCTCGGGATGAGTGCATTGGTAGTGCACGAGTCTCGATCTGTACTTACTTATTTCTTTCCCTAACCATTGGTATGTTAGCTATTGCTGGCTTTAGTCCATAGTTTGGCTTCCTTTGTGGTACTTGCTATTTGGGGTCTGATCCCACTGGTTTGTTTGGCCAGATCTGATAGAGGAGCCCAAAGGATCTTCCGTACCATCTACTCGACGGTGACCTTCCGGAGCACCAGAGTACCTGAGTGGATTTCTTGTTTATTCTCCCACTTGATATGTACATTATTCTTTTATGGTGTTTAGCCTCCGACACTACTAAAATACATCGAATTAGCGACTGTCATATCCGTCGCTAATCCATCGGTAAATCAACTTAAGACGGCTAGCCGACGAAATTTGGCTAAAAAAATCCGTCGGAAAATAGCATCGCTAAACAAAGTCCGTCGCTATTCTGTCGACATTCGACTGCTTAGCGATGGATTGCCGTCATCAAGGATCGAACATTTACGACGGTTATCCGACGGATTTTCGTCAAATCAATTATCCAAAAGTTTTTTATACTATTTTAGTGACGGACAGGTCCGTCGGTAATATGTCGGTAACTGCGTATCATAGAGTTTTTGATACAAAAAATCTGACGCGAATTTGTCGCTAGTCGCTAATACTCGGCAGAAGAACGACGGTTTAGCGACAGAATATCCGTCGCTCAGGTTCTGGAAATCTTTATATTTCCAGAACCTTATCGACGGATAATCCGTCGCTAATCCGCCGATCCGTCGCTAACTGGAAATTCTCCAGTTAATAACGGAATATTCCGTCGCTCAGCCGTCACCTTTCGTCGCAAGTCCGTCGCTAACTGGAAAATTTTTGAAAAAAATTACATAAAACACATCATTCCCTGTTCGTACAACATCTGAAACATCGAAACATCACAATATGCAGCACGCCTCACACAAACCCACAAACCAATATACCTCACACACCAATATACAAATATCTATCACATATACATCACACAAACCAACATACGTCAATGAACCAACAAAAATATACATCACACCAATATACAATATCTATCACAAATACATCACAAACCAACATACATCAATGAGACCCGGAGCAACCCTCCATTGAATTTCTATATAATAAAAGTCTAGGTAATCGCATGCAAAAACATCCAAGTCTATAAAATAACCATGTCTAGGAAATAAAAATCCGTCAAGAGTTGTAAAACCATCCAAGTAAAACCCATAAATAAGTCTACCCTAAACAAATCCGGTCGAAAATCATATATATATATATATATATATATATATAATATATATATATATATATATATTGTCCTCTACGTACGCGCAGAGAGATCTCCCTCCTCAGCCACTGCGCATAAGTAGGATCCACGCCAGCAAGATCAATATCCAGAGGAGATAGATGACTGGAACTCCCGGTGCAACTGCCCTTTGGTGCCACCTCCTCCTTCACAGCTATCTCGGCTTTAGGAATCACTACCGACTCAGCAGCAGGTGGTGGCACTACCTCCTCAGCAGTAGGTACCACTATCGACTCAGCAGCAGGAGGTGGCACTACCTCATCAACAGTAGGAGGTGCCACTACCTCCTCAGCAGCCATCTGTGCCTCTCTCAAGCGACGTCCTCGGATCTTGGGTGCCATCTGGTAAGATTGATGAAAATATGGAGATTAATAAGGGATTAAACAATAACAATATTAAACGTACAATGTAGAATATTCATTGTTGTATGGAAATGACAGTATTAGACGTCCTCTGCGTCCTCATCTTCCTCTTTCTCCTCATCTTCGCTTTCATCTATTTCGTTTTTGTTTTCGGATACGTCAACCTCTTCGGATACTTCAACCTCCAACGGTGAATGACCCTCAGCAGTCTTGCCTTAAACTTGAAGCCATTAACAACATAGGCTGACAGTACGAATGAGTCTCACAATCCGGATATAGAGGAGTATCCGCATCGTACACGATATCTGTCTTTCCGTATATCGTTCACCTTGTGATGACCACAGGACGTAATCACGTACGAAACCCTTACGGGTCAAATGATCTCTCACAGTCACCACTTCTTCGTAACATCTATTACGACAATTACCACATGGCATGATCAATGAAGTAATGATCCATCGCAGATTGGATGTAAAAATCTGCATCGTAAGACAAAGTAAACAGAATTGCAATTAAAAATATATAGTCTAATATCGACCCCTCTATACTTGTCGCTCTACTTCCCGTGCTTCTAAAAGGCCCCCTCTCTGACCCTCCCCTACTTCCCTGCTTCTCATTCGACTCCTCAGCCTCCTATTCTACATCATATGATATCCATCTCAACCAAAGAGTAGAGAAGTGTGAAAATATTAATATTAACCAAGGATCGGTATCGGAATCGATTTCATCATGAATCTCATGGCTTGTTCTACTAGAGCATAATATAAAACCAAACGTGTGAAACAGAGCTTCACATTCAAAATATTAGAAGGAAAAAATTTACGATTGGTGGTAGGGCGAGCCAGAATCCTTTGAAAGTATTTTGGCTCGCCCAACCACCAATCAAAATTTTTTTTCCTTCTAATATTGTGAATGTGAAGCTCTGCTACATATTGAAGTGTAACCCACCTCGCTATACGGTCACGGCTGTCTAGATACATGAATGTTTAACTACAAGCCATCAGTCTCTTATGGTCATGAACAAGCTATTGTCTCAATCTCAAGCAAGTAATAGCAGTTACAAGATGTCAGAGCACCAAATATACAATAGTAAGGCGTCCCATATATTACATATTTGGATGATCATGAAGCTAGTCATACAAAATGTGAAGACTAGCAAGAGTTTCAGTCATACATGATGAACCCTAGGATTTGTTAATCATGCTACAGCCCGTAGGCAGACAGTAAATAAAGTGCAATCGAGCTAACACGTGCTCGTCAGCTAAACGCCTCAAAAGAATACTTTTACAATAGAGTGGAAGAGCAAAAATAAAATCCACTCGTTGTCAGGATTACGCCTGGTGGTCACCATCTGGCCGGAAGGTAGGAAGATCCTCTGGAGCTGCTCCGGTATCTGGCCATAAAAAACCAGCTGGGTCAGATCCCAAAAGAGCAAGTGCCACAAAGGAGGCTTCACTTAAGAACTAAAACCAGCATATCAGAACATAAAATAAGAAAGGTAATAATACAACATGAAATCTAAATAGGACAATAAATGAGAAGTTATTCCAGTCAGTTATTGATAAGGTAAGCATAAGCAATCATGTTCCGAAGTAGCCAGGTACTGGAACAAGACAAGGCTTGGACTAGTTAGACTCTATCCAATATTCACGACCAAGCAATAAGTATGGCTGGATACTTTAACTAACTAGGGTTATCACAGGCCTAGTTACTAGCAAGATGCAATGAGATGTTCCAACAGACACAAGCCCTGCAGACCATCCAGATTATCCAGACAGTATTAAGGATTAGTTCATGTGGGTACAATATCCAAAAAATGTATGTACCCTTAAGTAGCTTGGAGGGTGCAACACATGACAGTGTGCTGGAAATGTGCCCTACTCGACGGCAGGCTACAAATCCCATGATGGGTCGTCCAGATAACGGATTGCATGTAGCTGGGAAATCTCTTCATGACTACTGTATTATTCTAGTTATTTAGCCTTAGTCAGTTTCAGTAGGTACCCCTGACCGTGGTACTCAGGGGTCCATGCCCTAGACATGATGCAAGATAATACCGGTTCATTTGTATAAACACAATCGTCCACGGTGTCCAGGCCATTCATTGTTGTCATATCATGCTAGCCGCCGCAACAGCATTCAATAGTTCCCATCAGGCTTAATTGTCATATATGACTTGTTATGTCACGTCAGATTACTTGTTATACCATGCCGTGTACCAATTCGTGGTTATCAAGTTCATAACAAAAGGTGCAAGAACATAAAGGACAAGCGGGGTACGTCAAGGGGCTCAAAGTCTCTATGCTAGCGAGACTACGCTAGGCCAAGGGACCTCGAGTAAAATGGCTCTACGTCGGCAAGACCAAGGAAAGACAGCTCTACGCGAGCGAGAGGATCTATGCTAGCGAGACTACACACGAGCGAGACTCTACACGAGCGAGACTGCATGCGAACGAGACTCTTTAAGTGAGAGTATCCCCTGCGTAGAGTTTGAATCAACTCAGCGTAGAACAGATTACGCGGGCACGTAAGAACGTGTGCATAAAGGGGAAACACTACGCTGACACGTAAGAACGTGTGCGTAAAGAGAAAATACTACGCGGGCACGTAAACACGTGGGCGTAAAAGCTTTATCTTCTCCCCAAGGCCGAGACAAGCAGCCATGGGACTCCAGAACTCGAGAAACCCCATCTCGGCCAAGACTTGGTCCAACCATTCAAAAGCCAATACTTGCGTAAAATCAAAATTTATATTACATGGAACTCTCGATTTGACAATAATAAAGTTTGATAGATCAAAACCCAAGAAATTCGAAAATACAACAAATTTAGATTTACAAGAAATAAACCATGGAAATCAAAAATGCTAAGTACTAAAGTATCTTAGAATCTCGTGAGGAAGACAATGGAACAACAAAAATAGAGTTCCTCCGTGAAGCAAGTTGTACTTGCCTAAGCCTCTCTCTGGTAGGTATAGAGAGAGTTATGAGGAAGAAGAAGGAGTCAATGAGAAAATAAATGAGGAGAGAGAAGGGTAGTTGGGTTATAAATGATAGATGGTGGTAGGTAGGGGTTTGCATGCTAACCCAAACCGAACCAAACCAAGCGGAACCCAACCGAACCCAATGCATACCAAAGCCAAAATAGACCACTCAAACCATGAAATACTAATTAACCCATGCCAATACAAAAACCTAAGACTAGCCAGCCAGAATAAGTCAAAATACGGGTCCGAAATACGTATACGTATACCAAAATACGTATAACAAAATCCAAGGGTGACACTCTATACACTCATCCGCCTACGATATACACTCTATACACTCTTACTTATGCAAGCCTTTTGAGGTAATCAGTATTATACTAGATTTTTGAAAAAATCTATAACTCTGATAGGCCCAAAAGACTTGGCATAAGTAAATTTAATTTTTAACACTTACCTAGCTACTACTAAGATATCTTATATATATCCTTCTAGGATACTCACTCTATACCGATATCTTAAATTTAATTTTTAACACTTACCTACCGCCTAGACACCGCCTAGATGCCTAAGCGATTAATATCGATACTCATAGAAATAGTCTGATACCGATACCAATACCGATTCGTAAGACAAAGTAAACAGATTTGCAATTAAAAATATATAGTCCGATACCGATACTTCCCTGCTTCTCATTCGACTCTCTCAACCTCCTCAACAGGTAGTAGGGCGAGCCAGAATCCTTTAAAAGGATTTTGGCTCGCCTACCACCCATCGCAAAGGATTCTGGCTCGCCCTACCGCCTAGATGCCACCTAAACAATTAATACCGATACTCATAGAAATAGTCCGATACCGATACTTCGTCGCTCTACTTCCCCTGCTTCTCAAGAAGGCCCCCTCTCTGACCCCCCTCTACTTTTCTGCTTCTTATTCGATATTTTAAGAAGTGAACGTCTTTCTTCGTAGTAGGGTCGGGGGAAAGAATGGGAAAGATGATTTCACTATATTTCTGACCGGGAACAGGACCTATCACAAGGATTCTGGCTCGCCCTACCACCCATCGCAAATTTTTTCCTTCTAATATTGTGAATGTGAAGCTCTGCTTCACACGTTTGATTTTATATTATGCTCTGGTAGAACAAGCCATGAGATTAATGGTGATAGCGATTCCGCCTACGATATACACTTTATACACTTTTACTTATGTAAGCCTTTTGAGGTAATCAACATTATACTAGATTTTCGAAAAAATCTATAACTCTGATAGGCCCAAAAACTTGGCATAAGTAAATTTAATTTTCAACACTTATCTAGCTACTACTAAGATATCTTATATATATATATATCCTTCTACGATACTAAGATCCGAAACCGTCGAAACTACCGATATCGCCGATACCAATACTCATAGGAATAGTCCGATACCGATTCTGATACCGATACTTTGAACCTTGATACTAAGTTCATACATATACTAATTTATATACTTCTACGATACTCCGATCTGAAACCACGATACTAACGATATCGCCGATACCAATACTCATAGGAATAGTCCGATACCGATTCCGATGCCGATACTTTGAACCTTGATACTAAGTTTATTTATATATACTAATTTATATATCGATACCAATACTCATAGGAATAGTCCGATACCGATTCCGATACCGATACTTTGAACCTTGATACTAAGTTTATATATATACTAATTTACATACTAATTTATATACTAAGTTTATACTCCGACATCGATACTTTGTGTGTGTGTGTGTGTTACTACCGGCCCCCAACCCCCACCCCTACCACCGTCGACCGCCATCCCTACCACCGCGACCCCCACCCCTACCCCAACCCCAACCCCTACCTCCACCACCACCGAACGCCATCCCCACCGCCGCCCCGACCCGAAACCCCTCCCCCCACCGACCCCCACCCCCACCACCACTGGCCCCCGTCTCCCCGACCCGAACCCCCCCAGCGACCCCCACCCCCACCACCACCGGCCCCCGCCTCCCTCCGCCGCCCCGACACGAAACCCCCCCACCCAGCGACCCCACCCCCACCATCACTGACCCCCGCCTCCCCCCGCCGCCCCGACCAGAACCCCCCGCTCCCCAGCGACCCCCACCCCCACCACCGCGACCCCCACCCCCACCACCACCACCACCACCGGCCCCCGTCTCTCCCAGCCCCCCCGACCCTAACCCCGCAGTGACCCCCACCCCCACCATCGCGACCCCCACCCCCACTACCACCGGCCTGTAGAAGCGTAAATAAATTTCGTAGACCAAGTCAAAGAAGTTGAGATCTTTACGCAAAGACAGTTCAGAAACTACACGAAGCCCATTTCAGACTTTACGCAAAGGTCAAACTTAGTCAAACTCAAGCTCTATGCAAGGGTTAAATTCAAACTTTACGCGAAGACAGTTTCACTCTCTACGCGAAGAATGAGCTGTCCATGCTGCATTAATTGCACGAAGATACTGTTCTGACAGATTGATTCTTAGACAAATAGTTGCATAGAAGCCAAGAAGATTTTTCACACCAACCCAGGATTGTTGTTTTGTATGCCAACGAGCTGCTTTACGCTCGAGGAATAGCCTCCTCTGTACGCATAAGAGTTATTTGAGCTTTTACGCTCAAGGCTATCTCAACTACTCTTTTTGCACGTAGAGTTTATTTGAGCTTTTACGCTCAAGGCTATCTCAACCACTCTTTTTGCACGTAGAGTTTATTTGAGCCTTTACACTCAAGGCTATTTTTAGCCGCTTTACGCAGGAAGCATACTTTGAGCTATTTTACGCTCAGACATGCCTAAACAGCATCCCTTACACATCGTCTGTCTTGATTGTGTGGGAACGTAGTTTTCTGACGTGGCCTTCATGCTACACTTCTCGGAGAACGTGTATACGTATTCTTCTTATTTTATTGGATTATGGGACACGTGTCAACATGCGTAGTGGCCAATTTCTGTACGTGGGTGACAGTTATTCTACCAGCCTGCGTAGAGACCCAATGTTGGTGCTTTTTACGCACAGAAGGACAAGCCTATATAAAGACTTCTTTTTTAAAGAAGAAGGGACTGGGCTTTTCACGCCAGATATCTTGAGAGAATTTATACTTTCAGAGCAAAGTGATTTTCCAGAGCATTTCTCTTCAACGTTTCCTCAAGAAGAGAGTGAAGCAAAGCAGGAAAGCATTCGACCGTGCCATCAGTGCCAATTGTGTCGATACCTTTTGGTGACTTAGTTCTTCCAGTTGTTCATCTCCAAGCATTTTTCTTCATCATCATCGTGTGGTCCAAGGAACAAAGTGATCGCTCTCAGATCAGACTTCCATAGCACTCTCCCCAGAATTTACTTGTATTTTGTACATTTTCTCTCGTTTTCTTTCAAAAGCTTTAGGGCATTTTGTTAAGTGAAACAAAATGGCGACTCTGCTGGGGACGACTTTTCCTCTGACGAGAAAGCAATTGCTCAATACGAGATGTGTCGATTGGATCGACGAAGAAAACTTTGGTCGTTCAGTTCGATCAGACTGCTTATGAAGAAATGTCCGAACTGGGGGTAGTGCTCGCTGCTCCAATGTGCAAAAATCATGAAAGGTGTGCAAAGTTTGGATTCCCAAGTCCAATGCACCCTCTAATCTCTCTATTGTCTCTGAAGGTAGAGATTCTTCCCACTTCTGTTATTGGGGCTCCCGTCTGTGACGAGGCAGTTCCCACTTCAGTGTTGCGCTCTGTGCGTAAAGTTCAGTCTCCCGTCTCTGATGTGGCAGATGTTCTGTTTTGCGTTCTACGCGTTAAGGCAAATCTTCTATCGGTGACATGGTAGATAAAATTCACAATGGTTTTTTGCATCTAAAGTGAACTTGCCTACATGCGTACAGTGTAAAAACAATTCTCTGTTGCTACTATGGCAGACACTTCCTTTGGTTTATCCAAGAGACAAGAAATTTTGGCAAAACTTCAGTTTTACGCCAACAATCCTCTAATGCTGCTTTACGCAAAGTGCCAAATCATAGGATTATGTAGGAACAAAATCGTAAAACAGAATACTCTAGGGGGGTGAATAGAGTTGGCAGCGGAATAATGCTAATTAAAAAATGTTAGCAGCAAGATCACAGAATAATAATCACAACTAAATAATGTAAAGGCAGAGATAAGAAAGCAAACGCAAAGATAGCAATGTATACTGGTTTTCCTTTGTTAAGGACTAGTCCAGTCGGTAGAACTCTTGCTACCAGTTGAATCCACTATTGGCAAAACCGCAAGTTTTCTTACGAAGTCCTTACAACTTCTACAACGCGAGCTTTGATACGAAGAACTCGTCCAACTTCAATTGTGAAGAGGTATTCTTATATCAAGCCTTCTGATTACAATCACTCTGAAACTTCTAGACCGTACCGAACTGGCAAATCGACTAGAGGATTGTAACTGGCTTGGGATCTGAAAATTAAAGCTCGAGAAAAACTCTTTGAAGTCTGAAAGCTTTAAGTAGAGAGAGAAATGAAAGTGAATGAGTGAGTTAATATGATCGAAATCCTTCTCTATTTATAGGAGTTCCAATGACAGAATTTTGGCAGAATTCGGGCAGAATTGGGCAAAACTCGATGAAAAAATCTCGATCAAATCCGCAACTGCAGGAGGACCAAGTTCCAAGGAATTCAAAAACAAAACGGCCAGTAACCGAACTCTGGCCGAACTCTGGCCGAACTCTGGCCGAGTTCTGTCAGGGTTAGGTTAGGGTTTTTAAAATTAGTTTTTGGGGAATTTTGAAAACCTTTTTGGAGCTTTATGTAAATACGAATATTTTTCAAAACTAAGGACATTTTAAAAACATTTTGAAATTATTTTGGAATAGCCTACTTGCCAGTACGACTCGGTGTACACAATATTCCTAGACTCAAATAAAATAAAAATTACATTGCTCAAAGAAATACTGACTCGAACAGGCAAACAACGCTTCGGTCTTGAACTGAGTAGATAGCCATTCTTGAGTATGTCCAAGAGTCCGAGATATCCTGACTAGCTCCATATATCGAGACAGAGTTTGATCAATTATTAAAATCAGTTTGACCATATGACCAATGGGCCAACAATCTCCCCTATTTTGATAATTGACAAACTATGAATGATATAACATCTTTTGAGATAAGATATCACAAAAAAATTATTCAACATTGTTCAAAATTTTCAATCCCTGTATTATGCTCAAAACAAAATATTAGTGTAGAAGCATGAAAAATATCAGAATAATGGTCCATGCGGCTCCGGATACGAAGCCCATGCAGCTCATATGGGAGCTGTCTTATACGGTTCAAAGGAAGACTCTCAGTCTCATGCGGCTCGAGAGTGTATGCGGATCAGCAGGAATATACGGCTCGATCGATGCCACGTGTCCCCTTGTGATCCTTCCCTACAGCTGGCCCTTTGAATAGTGGCCTCATTTAATGCTCTGACACGATTTGACGACTGTAGCGGCTCTGGCATAAAGTATCATAAATGGCTCTGCCATAATGACAGACTCTTCGGGAAAAGATGAAGATCTCTGGCCCGATCCGTCAGAAATCCTAGGTTGCCACGTGGCAACATCTCATGCGGCTCAATACAACGCTAGCTCATGCGGCTCGCTAAAGACTATGCATATACGGCTCATTGAGAGTTCGTTCCTGCGGCTCGATGAAGCATTGTCCTATGCGGCTCACGAAGAGTATCTCCTGCGGTTCACGTATTGTCCATCCTATGCGGCTCTGGCAGTATCCACAATCAAAACATGTGGCATCGGATCAATCAAGGATTTAACCGAATCCCAACAAGAATATTTGACATCATCGTCATAATTACTAAGATCAGGGCATATCATTTATTATCAAGCTAATGGGACACGTGGCGAGCAATCAGACATTGGCATAATCAATCATGAAGATTTAAAGCAATTAGCATTAATTGCTCACAAGATACGGTGCTATCCGCATTAATGGCCTAGATTTATTGTAATCAGGATCAAGGGTTCAGATAGATTGAAGGAGCGCCGACATTCCAAACAAATGATCATTAGCAAACCCTAATGATCACACCCCACTCCTATAAATAGCCAGCATCATTCCCTTGCAAAAATCCCCCGGCAACTGGAGAATAAAAAAAAGAGAGAGAGACAGATATACAGAGAGAGTTCCCCTCTTTTCGATAACCACATAGAGAGAGAAGCCAGGAGAGCAACACGAGGAGAGCAAGAAGAGCATTCCTTCGTCCACGCCAGGCAGATCTTCTCCGAGCCAAGACTGCATACCGATCGTCCAAGGAGTAAGGACAGGGCTGCCGTCGCCTTTCTGAGCCTCTATCGTCACCCCCCAGAATCTAAAATAAACAATTGTACTTAGACTGCTTGTACCTAGGTTTTCGTCCCTAGGCTTTCTTTGTACAAGCGAGTTTGTATTGTGAGTCTAAGTTCAGTCC
This sequence comes from Iris pallida, assembly GCA_029216955.1. Classification (NCBI taxonomy): domain Eukaryota; kingdom Viridiplantae; phylum Streptophyta; class Magnoliopsida; order Asparagales; family Iridaceae; genus Iris; species Iris pallida. The sequence continues at coordinate 1,080,442 of JANAVB010042819.1, forward strand.
TCCCATAAAACTGTTCTGTACTTTTACAATCGATGGCAAACACGATGGCGACTCTACTGGGGACTAACTTCTCTACGGCTGAGGAGTTGGTGACGCAATCGGATGCAGCCAAACTTGGCTCCACACAACAGAAGATGGTCGTCCGCTTCGACCAACAGGCGTTCGAAGAGATGCTCTCTGAAGGCAGCGCTGGCCCTGATCCAGAAGCGTACCCGCACCATGAAGGCTCGCAAAGAGTGGAGGCCAAAATCATTTGCTCCTCCTCAAGTCTTCGATGAGATACCCTCTGTTGCTCAAAACTGGCGAGAAGGACTCTCCTGCGGCCCCACTTCAGACCGTAGACAACTCTGCTGTCCCCAAGTCCGGCAGAAGAAAATACTATGATGCTGGACTTGCAGGGGCAAAGAGAAACTCTACGAGATCCGAGCCGCATAAGGGTATTAGCCACAGGGAGAAAGCCCATGCGGCTACATCCGCCAACCGCATGAAGAAAACTCATGCGGCCACATCTTTCAGCCGCATGACTTATGCGGCTACAGTTGCCAACCGAATGGATGAGACTCATACGGCTATCAAAGTCAATCGTTTGCAAAAATCCATGCGGCCACAGATGCCAACCGCATGCGGCCAGCCTGCACGGTCGTGACTCGTAGCCGCACAAGAACTCAGCCGACGACAGAAGACAATCGCATGCAGACAGCCTGCACGGTTCCCAATCCCAGCCGTATAACATCTGCTCTATGCTCCTCACGATCAGTTTTCGACCGTCTCTCGTACGGTCCGAACCCTGATGATTCTCCAGACTCTGTGGTATTCAACTTGGACTCTTCTTATTATGCACCCACAGGTGCTAAGAAGAAGAAGTCCAGGACAGCACGGGCTCATCAAGCCCAGGCAGCAGCCCCAACCTCTGACTATCAGGGCGTCCCGCTGATTATCACGCGGGCCTCTGATGGAAAGTTGTATCGAACCGCTCAAGTCCAGTCCCCAGCGACAAACGGATAAAGTGGTTCCTCTGACCTGCGTGAGGCTATCCTCCACAAACGCAAGGAAAGAGAAGGGGCCTCGGCGTGCAAAGAGTCCTCACATGGACGTCACTGCACCCAGATTATCGTCAACTGCTGCTGCAACAACACGGCAGTGACGAAAGATCGGCCGTCCGTCTTCCAAAGATTACAGCATCTGAGCTCGGAGGATGAAGCACCTCCTATTGCCTCCTGCAATTCCGCGCAGAAAGTCCCCGCCGAGGGGAAAGGGAAGAAGACAAGCATCTCCAGCCCAAAAATATCAACCACTACAGCTAAGAAATTGTCGGCTAAACGGTTGCCCTCCACCGGAGTATACCAACACACCCGTTCGAAGACAAAATCTGCTGCAATGGGAGATTCATCGTCCGCACCGATGAGGGTCGAGGGAGCTGGGGGTAGTACTCCTCCGAACATCCACGACAATCCGATGTTTCAAGGAGACGAGCCCGGAGAAACAACTCTCCCATCAGGTGCAACAGATGCTGATGTCCCCGAGGACATCCGTGACTTTCAAGATGAAGCAAGCTCCGAAGCTGGGGGTACTGTTCCTTCTGAATCCGAACCCGAAGAGAATATTCTTACCTACCCCGATGATTTCTCAATGCATGGGTACGACTCGGAGGGCGCACCCTCCACCGTCCCTTCCGTCACTCCTCACGTAAGGACGGTATTCATGACAGACAACAATCAAGGTGGCTCCAATGATCGCCAACGCATCGACACTTTGGAGGCCATACTGCACGCCTTGGTCAAGTCTGTAGACGAGATCAAAGCGGCGCTTCCTACTCTACAGGAAGTGACACCTGGCCAGACAAGTACGGGTCCCCCAGTCAACGTAGAATCAAATTCGGCGGCACCGAACCCGGGCAATAATCCTCCCGAAGTAACGGCTCCGACTGCGACAGATGAGACCCGAGAAGTAAGGAGAGAAGTTCAAGAGCGCCGAGCCATGTTCCACGCCCGAGAAAACTCTCAAGACTTCAGAATACGGCAACTATATCCTGCTGAATTGAGGGATGTTCCATTCCCACCAAGATATAAGCCGTTCAATATCAACCCCTATAATGGCAAGACATCAGCAAGTCGGTACATCACTTACTTTGAGGTCACCACCGACCATCTGCCTCATGATGACGCTATCCTCACGCGGTTATTCATCAGGGCATTGGAAGGAGTCGCCTTCGACTGGTACCGCAACCTGCTAGACAATTGCATGCACTCCTTCGCTGGCTTCAAACGCTTGTTCTTGGAGAGGTTCTACGAGGTAGGACAGGACGTCACAAAGTCTACCCTCATGGACGTCATCCAAGGAGAGAAAGAGCTGACGAGGAATTACATTGAGCGGTTTTGCCAAACCGCAATGAAGTTACCATCTGGCAACTCCGGATTCTTCCCTGATTGAAATTTGCCAAAAGAGACTACTTCCAACAATTAGTCTCTGGATGGACAAAAGTTAATTCAAGGACTGGAAGGCTTTTATCATCAGTGCTACAAGTACCGAAGAACGATTGAAGAAGGCCCGCCAGCTGGGGTTGCATATCTCAGAGGGAGAGAACAAGGGCAAGCATCCCAGCACCAACATCGACAATGGGGGTAACCCCTCCAACAATCGGGACAACAGAGGCAAGCAGGCTATGGTGGCCGACACGGCCCAGAAGCCCGAGTCACAACCAACGGACAAACAATGGCCTCAAATCACTTACTCTTTTGAAGACGGCCACGTGAAGCCTATCTTGGACATGCTCATACAAGGAGATAGAATTCAGCTCCCTCCGCCAAGACGGGAGCCTCGGCCGGCTGACTTGGAGAACCTAAAATTCTGCCATTACCACCGTTACGTCCACCATGCTGCACACGACTGCTACCAACTGAAATGGTACATCCAAAACCTTATTGATTTGAACGCTTTAGCCATCGATTTCGAGGAGGTAACCGTAGCAGCCAATATGGTATCCGTAAAATTCGGCAGCTTCCCGCCAACAGAGACTCAAGACGGTGTTATACCCATCCCTCTGGCAACGATAGAAATTGCTAATCTTCTGCCTACTTGAGATCAAGCTGCCAATCTTGTACCTCTCACTACATCGCGAGGAGAAATTATGTGGGTCCATCCGGATTTGGTCCACGAGGTGACTCAGCCCACAACGAAGAAGAGAAGCAGAAAAGTCAGATCCTGCCGTACCGTCTCGGCAAATGAAGAAGAAGTCATGGCCGTTGTTACTCGATCTGGAGCACAATCTCAACCCGTGACTGAGAATCCGACTGATGATCATCCGCCCACTTCTACTGATACTCCGGGACCGGCTCAGCCTTCGACGACCGACAAGCCTAAGCCGAAGGAGACTCGCTTCGACAAATCCCTCCGAAAGGAGACACCTCAGGGGCTGGAGAGGCCCTACAACTTCGACATCCTGGCACAATTGGCCAATACACCGGCCAAATTGTCCTTATATGAACTCCTAAGACTCTCAAAGGATGTCCGCACAGCTTTGAGTGATGCACTCCAAAACGCCGACGCGTACTTGGCTCAGGTCAACCTCACGGGAGATAACCAACCTGCAGATCTCCAAGATAGTGCGTGTACGGGACCGATGCCCAATATCGTCTTCTCTTCACAGGATATCCTCATCAAAACTAACCTGCACGATCGCCCATTATACTACACTGGATACATTGGCGACGTAAAGGTGGACCGAACTGCATATTGATCCTGGGTCTTCCATAAGCATCATTCCGAAGGGTCTGCTACATCATCTTCGCATTTCGATGCATCGCCTGACGCCTACAAGCACCGCCATGAGCAGTTTCAATTCGGGCAGGAGCTACCCAATCGGGAAGATCCGTCTGAAATGCCAGATTGGCGATCTCCAATCAGAAGTCACCTGCTACGTCATAGACGCCGACACTTCTTACAACATCCTTTTGGGGCGGCCTTGGATACACGATTACATGATCGTGCCTTCCACGCTGTACCAATATTTCAAATATGTCGATAAGCATGGCTTCGTGAGGACGGAGTTTGCTGATATCGATCCCTTCAAGGGGGTTGAATCTTATTACTCAGACTCCTGTCTGTACGAAAAATCGAAGAAGCACCTGGTCGAAGAAGATGTGCAAGCTCATACCAAGACGGCTACAGGATCAGAAGAATCTCTGACGATCCACCTCCAGGCTCGCAAACCAGGCAATTTTGCACCCCTCACGGCCACTCTGCATAAGGACGCAATCAGCCTCTCGGCACAGGAAGAGCAGTTGAGAATCCGGCTGCCAAGGTCCGGTCAGGTGCCGAGACCCACAACGGGGCCACTTACCATCAGACTGCCAAGAGTCGTTCAACCCCAAGTGGAGAAACTCAATCCCTCCGATAGGCCACTGACAATACGCCTTCCCAAGAAGAGTCATCATCCCGATACAAGGTCTGACACTTCTAACGAACCAGCCACCCCTCGCTCCACATCGAGTGACAGACTGGGGGTTGCTAGTCTACCGACAACCCCACGCTCTGCTCCGTCATTTGAACCTCTGAAGATCAAGCTGACTAGGACGCCCTCTCAATCTTCATTCACACAGGGGGTAGCCGAAGAGGAACCAGAGCTAGCCAAGTATGTGGCTGCCCACACTGATGTTCACTCCGCAGATGATGTAATCCCTCTAGAGAAGATACCTTACTTCATCAATAAAGGGTTATCTTTGAACTACACCGAGCTCAATAAGCTATGTACAATGTATGCTATGGAACACGGTATAGGCACTCACCTACACACACAGGTGACGAATGTGTACATCGCTATCCAGCTTACTCCAGTAGAAGACGCTTACCGAATAATCGAGGGAGGGGACCATCCAATCATCTTCGGCCGGACGAACAACCCGCACCCCCTCGCCATAGAAGAAGTCGACCTCGGGTCAGATGCTGGAAGACTGCCTCTGTATCTCTATAGCTCTCAATCCAAATATCTCATGCAGAAACAGGGGTATGATCTAGAGACGATGCCAGGATTGAACTACGGCACTGGGCAACGATTACCTTTGAAGTCACCAGCCCCGGCGGGCAAACCACAGAACTACTATAACAAAACTCGATGCGATTTAGGGTATGTAACGCCTACTACGACCCCTGAAAGCTCAGACGAAGAATGCGACTGGCAGTCACATTCAACCGGATTACCAACTTTCGACTCGGATACCAGTATCGGAGATGTATTCAGACAAGTCATGTCAGTCAACATGGCATTCACCGACGCTTACGAGGAAGACGAAGACATCCCCGAAATCCTCGAGCTTGAGCCATGGGCCCAACAATTGGACGCACAATGGGAAAAGCGGTTCGAACTGAGAGAACCTCCTACTGAAGATGAGGTCATACAAGTGGATCTCGGCAGCAAATCTTCTCCAAAATCGATTTTCATCAGTAAGAGCCTGACTGACGAAGAACGGGAGTCGTTGCTAGAACTTGTCAGAGAGTACATTGATGTGTTCGCCTGGAGCTATGAAGACATGCCGGGGTTAAATCCTGACATCGCTCTCCACAAACTCAACATACGGCCGGATGCAAAGCCAGTCAAGCAGCAACAGCGACGCTTCCGCCCGAGCATCATGGACGCGATCGAAGCCGAGGTCAACAAACTGATAGCCAGCAGCATTATTCGTGAAGAGCAACATCCAGACTGGGTCGCCAACATAGTACCCGTCCTTAAGAAGAATGGGAAGATTCGAATCTGCATCGACTTTCACAACCTGAATGAGGCGTACCCCAAAGATAAATTCCCCCTCCCTATCACAGACATCATGATCGATAACAGATGCGGCTTTGAACGTATGTCATTCATGGATGGGTTCTTGGGGTACAATCAAATCAAGATGTCTCCCGATGACGAAAAGCACACATCGTTCCGAACACCGATTAGCACGTACTGCTACAACAGTCATGCCATTCGGTCTAAAGAATGCAGGCGCTACATATCAGCGAGCCATGAGTATCATTTTCAGAGAACATTTGCGCAAGACGGTGGAATGCTATGTGGACGACATCGCCGTCAAGAGTCGCCGTAAGGAAGACCATCTTCAGGACCTGAGGACGGTATTCGACTTGATGCGAGCCCACAATCTGAAGATGAATCCTACAAAATCGTTCTTGGGCGTATCCAGCGGGAAGTTCTTGGGCTTCATCATCACTGCACAGAGTATCCATGTAGACCCCGAGAAAACAAAGGCGATCATGGAGATGGCTCCCCCGAAAAATCTCCGCGAACTTAGAGGCCTCCAAGGAAGGCTAGCTTACATCAGGAGGTTTATTTCTAACCTCTCCGGGCGCTGCCGACCATTCACACACCTCAAGAAGAAAGGAGTCTCATTCGTATGGGACGAGGAATGCCAGCGTGCTTTCGACAGCATCAAGGAATACTTATCAAATCCTCCAGTTTTGGTAGCCCCGGTCCCTGGAAAACCATTCCTGCTCTACGTACGAGCAATAGAACACTCCTTTGGTGCCCTGCTGGCACAAAACAATGACGCAGGCCACGAATAGGCCATATATTACCTCAGCCGAATGATGATTGGTCCGGAACACCGATACACCGCTGTGGAGAAGGAATGCCTCGCCATGGTGTTCGCCATTCAAAAGACGCGGCACTACGTCACAGGGCAAACCATACATGTGATCTCTAAAGTCAACCCTCTCCGAGTCCTCATGACTAAACCGGGGGCACTCAGTTCTCGCCTCGCTACATGGGCAATATTGTTGTCCCCCTATCATATGATCTTCGTCCTGCAGAAGGCTGTCAAGGGTCAAGCCCTGGCAGACTTCTTGGCAGCCCACCCAGGATCGGAGTCATCCAGAATAGATGAAGAGATCCCAGATGAGGTCGCCGATTCGAATACAGCCACCCACGATAACATATGGCGGATGTTCTTCGATGGCGCTTCAAGGACCGGACCCAAGGGAAACATTATCGTTGGGGTCGGAGTGGTATTGATTTCTCCTACTGGGCTGGTGATCAATCGCGCCTACTCCCTCACAGAACCCTGCTCCAACAATATGGCCGAGTTTAACGCTCTGGTCATTGGCCTCCAACTCGCAAGAGAACTGGGGGTAGAATACCTTGAAGCATACGGCGATTCCCAACTAATCGTCAATCAGATCCGGGGCTCGTACGAAGACCGCCACGAAGACATGATCCCTTATCACCAAATAGCGATTGACATCATCTCATCATTCGAGGGGTTCTTCATCGAACATGTCCCCAGACTCCGAAACATCGAAGCTGATGCCCTAGCTGGTCTTGCCGCTTCCCTAGCAGTTCCAAACTATGATCGCCAATCAGTGGATGTGATAGGCTATGAACTGGTCTGTCCCAAGAACAATGTGCAATTCGTGGCAAGTTATTCCGCCCAGACAATCGATGATGCCCCAGACTGGAGACAACCATTCATCGACTTCGTCGTCTACGACATCCTCCCTAAGAACCCAAAGGAAGATACTTCTGTCAGACGGCGTTCTCTCAGGTTCTTCTACGATACGGAGACGAAGATGCTGGATCGTCGCTCCTATGACGGATTATTACTCCGGTGCCTGTCGAACGCAGAAGCCAAAAAAGCCATGCGAGAAGCACATAACGGTGTCTGCGGGGCCCATCAACCCGGCCTAAAACTACAAGATCGCCTTCGTCGAATGGGCTACTACTGGCCCACGATGGTGGCAGACGCGACAGACTATGCCATAAAATGCAAAGCTTGCCAAATCCACGCAGACTTCATTCACCAACCATCGGAGTTTCTACATCCGACAGTGGCATCCTGGCCATTCGAAGCATGGAGAATGGATATCATTGGCCCAATCACCCCACCTTCCTCCCGAGGACATCGCTTCATACTTGCTATCACTGATTACTTCTCCAAATGGGCAGAAGCTGTCCCACTCGCAGAAGTTAAGACTCCAAACGGGATCAGCTTCCTTAAGCATCACGTCATCTACCGCTTCAGATTACCCCGAAGGATCATCCATGACAATGGGCCGCAGTTTGCAAGCTACGCATTCTATCGGTTCTGCGATAAGCACCGCATTCAGAATGTCGCTTCGACACCGTACAACCCGGCAGCAAACGGGTTAGCAGAGGCATTCAACAAAACGATCATCAAACTCCTCAAGAAGTTTGTCTCCTCTAACAAACGTGACTGGAACGAAATGCTCGGCGAATGCTTATGGGCTTATCGCACCACAGTTTGAACAGCCACCGGGAATACACCATTCTCCCTGGTGTACGGGAGTGAGGCGGTCCTCCCATTGGAGACTCAAATCCCCTCACTCCGCGTCGCCCTCACCTATCAATTGACAACGGATGATAACTACCGACGTCGACTACAAGAGTTGGAGGCCTTAGATGAAAAACGCCTCCTAGCTCAGCAAAGGATCGAGCTATACCAAGCACGCATCTCCGGAGCCTTCAACAAGAAGGTTAAAATCAGAACATTCCAAGTTGGCGATCTTGTGCTGGCAGTCCGGAAGCCAATGATCATGACTCACAAGACCGCCGGCAAGTTCCAGCCAAAATGGGAATATCCATTTGTCATCGAGACCGTGTTCTCCAACGGTGCCTACCGCCTCGCCAAGCAGAACGGAGACTTGCTCATGTTGCCCGTCAACGGCAAGTTCCTGAAGAAATACTATGTTTAAACATCATTCTCCAGATCACCGAGTCATGTACCCTTTTAGTACCATTGAACTCTCATCCACCCTATTTTAAATCACCGAGTCATGTACCCTTTTAGTACCACTGAACTCTCATCCACCCTATTTCAAATCACCGAGTCATATACCCTTTTAGTACCACTGAACTCTCATCCACCCTATTTCAAATCACCGAGTCATGTACCCTTTTAGTACCACTGAACTCTCATCTACCCTATTTCAAATCATCGAGTCATGTACCCTTTAGTACCACTGAACCCACAACATTTCAGATTATCGAGCCATGCACCCGCTGGTGCCGCTGAACTCTCACTCCCTCAATATTCTAAATTACCAAGTTATGTACCGGTTGGTGCCTCTGAACTTACATCCCGGTCACTCCTTCAGATAGTAAGTCACGTATGATTGTACCTCTGAACTTTCTTCCTGGAAGAGATCCTCCCTCATGATCTACTACCCGCACTCCCAGTACACAAAAAGGGTAGTCAATCCACCAATTTTCGAAACGACCATGTCATCATTACCTCTGAGTCGTCTTCACTTCCATCAAAAACAAACCGCCCCCTCGCATAGAACTTCTACGTTCTCCTACCTCTGAGTCGTTCTATGTACCCACTCTTCATTGAGCCCACTCCTGTCATGTCCTCATTACCTCAGAATGGGAAGGCTCCGTAGAAGAAATCGTCATATTTGCCATGTCCACATTACCTCTGAGCAAGTATGCCGACCCTCTTTCAACCTATTATCTGTACCCACAACCGGAGTACGACAAGGATGATAGGTCCACAAATGTCCTCTGTTGACCACAAATGTCCTCTGTTGACCACAAATGTCCTCTGTTGACCATAAATATCCGCTATTTACTACAAATAGCTTCTGTGAAATCTCCCCTGCTATGTTCTTATTACCTCTGAGTAGGAAGATTTCACGGTAAAACCTTCACGTTTGCCATGTCATCATAACCTCTGAGCAAATGTGACTAGTTTCCTTTCATCCCATTATCCGTATCCTGGACCAGGGTACGCCAAGGATAATGGGTCCACAAATATCCCCTGCGAAGCTTCTTAGCATAAATCCACCATCTTATCATGCCCCGGGAGCCCAGCTGCTCTACGGCATTCCTTCCCCCAACACTAAGAACACCCATGACCACTTTGCCATGGCTGCTCCAAACATTCAAACTTGTTATCCGTACCTAAAGCCAAGGTACACCTAGGGTAACAGGTCAACAAATAATCCCCCACCAAGTCTGGTTCCATAAACACTGCAAGTACAAGAAAGAAAAGATAAGTTGAAACATGCTCATTTATTCAAAAATTAAAGGGCTATATCAGCGGGGATCACATCCCTTACAAAAATTAAAAAAGAAAAGAAAAAAAGAAGACAGAGGACGGATCACTGCTCTGGAGCACATAACGCCATGAGACGGTCCTTTATCAAGGCAACCGACCGCTCAAGCCTCTGTTTGGCTCGACGCTCCGCCTCCTGGTTCAGCACCGCCGCATCCTCCAGATGAGCATGGGCTTGCCAGTTGTCCTCAAACTTCTTGAAGGCCCGCTCCAGGTTGACAGAAGATCAGGAAACCCTCTCGGCCTCCCGAGCAATCGACTCCTATTCTGCATGAGCAGCTTCCCGCTCTGACTCTAAGAAGGCCAACTCCTTTTGGAGTGCGAGAATCCGCTCCTTCGTGTCAGCTATTCCATGAGAGGCAGATTCTTCCCGGGCCCTACAAGCCTGACTCCGACGACCCAGTCGGTCATAGGAGACGGAGAACTTGTCAAGGTCCCCCTGCACAGCCAGCCCGACAGTTTCTCGAGCGAGCTTGATCCTATCCCGAGCAGCAACCAGGAAGCCCCGCTCCCGTTCGATCGCAGCAGGCAAGCCAGCCTGCCGTACTGCCAGCAGTTGGGTCACAAGCTGGTCAGCCTCTGTCAGCTTAGGCTCCAGGAACGCGGCTAACCCCACCCCGCCAGGAAGATCCTTCAGAGTGTCGATTTGACCCCGAGCGCCCCGCAAAGACAGAGAAAAAGGGATCCTCCATTCCACGGTAGTGTTTACACCCCTCCCTAAGTGACGATAGAAGCTGTCAACCACATCCTGCGTCACCTCGTTCAGAGCCTCCGAGGAAGCCGGTGTCAACGGGAGTGTGGCTGGCAGCGCGGAAGAAGACGCGACAGAATCTGCCGCTCCCGCTACAAGAGAAACCAACTCTGCACGAAAGGATGCTTGAACATCGGCCAATTCCTCTTCAGCGGCCCGCAGAATTTGGATGTTCGGCAGAGTCGAGAAGTCGATCTCCGGAGCCGTATAAGCAGCCGAAGACGAGGCCGGGGCCAGCACCAACTCCATCCCCGTCTGCCCAGAGCTGGCAGGATGTCCCTCAACATGCGATGACGAAGGAGAGGAAATGCTCCTTTTGCCCAGATCACGGCAGACCGGGCTTTCCCCGAAAACATCCGCGGCAGGAGGTAAAGGGTCAGGACCTGCAGGGCTAAGGCAACCATGAATCGACTTGACCCGAAGGATATGTTGATAGAGAAAATAAGCTCCCTCGGTGGTCAATATGTGGCTCAGCTTACCAGTGGAGGAGTGTGGAGGCTGGGGTTCACCTACAGCCATCACAACCTCTTCACCAACAGCCTCCGAGTCGGAAATAATAGACTCATCCGCCCTTGCATCCTCAGGAGGAGATGCACCGAGAATGGCGTCGTCTTGCTGAAGTTCAGCAATCTCGGAGACGGGCCCAAGTAAACTTTTGTCACCCCGGGCTGGGGCCTCAGTGGCTTAGGAATCCTCGGCCGCCGCCGAGAGAGCCCCCGCAGAGAGAACCACGGCACACATGTCGCTAATCAAAGCAGCAAGGGTTGGATTAACTACTGGGGCAGTAGATGGTTCAGGAGAGCCTGGTTCGTCAGACACCTACAAAGAAAAATGATCAAGTCATATCCCCGAGAAGAAGAAAACAACAACAAAGAGAAGGCTCCGACTCACCTCTGGAATGCCGTCTACATCCTCACCCTTCTCCGTAATAAACAGCCTACGAGGACCGACCGCCGCTTTCTTTACAGAAAAAGTTACCCCTCCGCCAGTGGACTCACGCCTGCCTCGCTTACGTGAGGGACCAGGCATGACGGGCGGCAGATCTACCCGTACCACCTCCGACACAGATGGTAACTGGTCCACTGCTTCATCAAATACAGCCGACGGTTGATCCGTCATCATATCACCTGCCATGACGGGAGATTGACCCGCCATTGTCTCGTCATCCGAAGAAAGGGAGTCCCCGTCATCCCGCTCGTTGTCTTCCTCAATTGTGTCGAAGGACTCGAAATCGGGCGAAGGAACTCTATTCGTCCCTTTCTTCTTCGCTTTCGACGTCGTAGCCTTCTCCGCCAGGCGAGTGCCCACAATGAAGCTAATCCTCGAGTCAAAATCGAGGGGAGGAGGGTTCGCCGTAACATGATATAGGGCCGCCATATGCAGGATTTCCTCTATCACGTTTACGGCAGGGACCAAGAAGCTAGCCCGAGTATGACAGGTGTCATAGCAGCTCCATGCCCTAATACCATCAAGAATGTTACCTTCAAATCCCATGTGAGAACTGGGGCGCCCGAGGAATAGCTGACTATACCCAAATTGACGGACATACCTACTAGGCAAGTAGGGCTCCAAGTACACAAAGTTGCGATTCCGGTAAACTAGATGCGCCGGGCGAATATTACGCAGCCAGAAACACATCTTTTCAGGCAAGAAATGAGGAGGTCCAACCCCATCAACATGAACACTCCTCACCTCTTGATCAGTGAAACGAGGAACGGACACGAAGAAATTGTACCCGTCCACCCTCGCCAGCATCCTCCGACACGCCGGCATGGTACTACATTCCCAAGGTTGGTGGTGATACTTGAAAAGAAATGCGTCGTCATCTGTAACGCCATCTCCCATCCCAGGCCTCATCAAGGACTGATAATGCAGCAATAGCCATCCCAGCAAGTAATGATAAGGCAATTCTACACGTTCGAAATCTATTGCCACGTCACGAGCAATGACCTTGGACGAGAAGGCACGAAGACCATGCTGAATACTGCACACCATGGCAGGAAGAAGAGCCAGCCTGACCACAAAGGCCAACTTCACGGCGGGAAGAATGAAGTGGCGGCTGATCCTCTCAATAGAACCCGCCCCTCCTGAGACCACGCAAGTGCGTAGCCATACCATTAAAAACCCGGCCAAGAGTGCCTTCTCTGACAACCGTCGGGTACCATAACAAAAGTAGCTGAAGGAGTCAATCTGGCTCCCGAACCTGTCACTTTTAGACTTCGACCTCCTAGCGGTCGACACCAAGGCCTCTACTTCCCTAGGAGTTAAACGATCTCGAGAAGTAACTCGGCCAGCCACGCTGAATTTGAAAAGGTACGCGACCCAAGATTTAGTATGGAGGGAGTCCCCTTCCGAGCTGTCATTTTTTTAGATAGTCGTCCGGTGACAGGTGCTATGATGGCATAATAGTTCTTGATATACGACTACGAGGCCGGGGAATCGTCGATCCAAATCTTGGAGCTCCTCATTCGTTGGAGTGTACACTTCGAAGGGTTCATCCCCCCAGGGGAGCTTGGAGACAGCATACATCTCGTGAAGAGCGAGCCCCAATTCTCCAACAGGGGTAAAAAAGGTCCCCGTCCGGTGATTGTACATCTCCAGAAGGGCCATGAACAGTGGCTTATTAACGGGCAACCCGTGGCTGGTACCCCGGATAGCGTCATAAAGGTTGACTCCCCGCAAAAATTCTTCGTACTTCCGTAGAATCCATGAGGTCAGATTAGCCCACGGGGGAATGGGGTGTAACCAGCTCAGCAGTACCAACCTGCCAACAGGATAGGACCCTTTGCGAGCAAGATGACTCAGGAAGGTATCAGCCTGGAAGAATGAAAAGTTAGGACCGGGGGTATTGATGAAGGTACCCGGAACTAACCCCGTCACGGACCGACTGGCCGGATCTTTGACCGTGCGCACTAACCCAGTGGCTCTGTTATAACGGATGTTACCGACAAACATCCCGGGTCGGGTTGGAGTGAGGGTGTCCGGCATCTGCCTGTCCAGAACGATCATATTGAACCACTCAAAAGGGAAATGGCGCTTCATGATAGGGATGTGAATTGGCATCCCATCCAGGTCAAAATCTCAACTCTCGGAAACATCCAGCACTCGGGAGTTTTCTATGGCCAACGCATCCCCAAAGAGGAAGACCGATTTCAGATACTTCCCATCAGACTGCCCGAAGCTTATCATGTCACCAAGGAATTGAAAAGATTGAACCCTGATAGCATTTAGTTGCTCCAAAGGTTCATCAACAAGTAGCTGTTCGGACACTTGACGAACTAAGTCGTCCCGATGAACGCCCGATGCAAACTGACGCGAGCCTACCATAAGTTCCCCTGCAGGATTCACGGGCAGATTCACTGAAGAAAAGGCAAAAGAAACAAGTCAAAAAGATAGCTGAAACACAAAACTACATGATGTTTATGCGGCTCAGTATAGCCTCATGCGGCTCGGTTTAAACAGGTTTGTACAGATCAGCCCAAATGAGCTGATGCGGCTCAGTTTGAAAGAGCCCATGCGGTCCAGTGCGAATAAGCTTATGCGGTTCCGCCTGAAAGGAACTCATGCGGCTCAATGCGGAGGAATTTATGCGGTTCGAAGGGAGTGTAGACAAATATGGTCCGATTTGAATAAGCTTATTCGACGCAAAAAAGCTTATGCGGCCCGACGAAGATGAGTTTATGAGCTTATGCGGTTCAGTTCGAGATGTGCTTAAATGACTCAGTTTGAAAGAGCTCATACGGTCCAAATCCTGATTAGCTTATGCGACCTTGATAAAAAAGTAGTTATGTAACCACTGTCATGCGGCTCAAACCTGGGTCATACCCCATGCGGCCCGAGCATGAGTCGGACACACAGCATGCTTTGGAATATAGGCTCGCGCATAAAATATGCGGCGTAGCCATGGCGGTTCATATTAAGGAATCCTACCAGCAATAGGCGGGTGGACGTCGGGGTGAAAAGCAGGCACGCCAGCCGGCGGAAGAGCCGCCATGTTCGCCGCCGCAGTCGATGAAGACGCGACCTTCTTGTCCTTCGCTGCCGCAGAAGATGATGCGGCCTTCTTGCCCGTAGCAGCAGCAGCTTTCTTGGAAGCCATTGTCGATCGTTGAAGGAAGAAGACGAAGAGCAAAGACGGCAACAGGGAATTCGAGCAGAGAGAGAGGGTAAAGAAACCCCCAAGAGACTAAAAGACTCCTATTTATAGGCGAAAGAGATCCATAAAAACAAACAGACGTCTCGAATTACGTGCCGCCTCAAGAGATAAAGGCAAAACGCTTCGGTCAAGGCAAAACCGACCCTTGGGATCCTCCCCCAAAAGACGGCGTTAATTTAAAAATGAATCAAGGGCACTTAATGAAGATTTGTACACGTGGTCAGGACACGTAGCAAAGAGCCTATGCAGACAGATGAATCTATGCGGCTGGGACACTTATGCGGCATGAACGGGACCATGCTTCTTATTCAAAGTGTTTCAATTTTGCAAATTGAAAACTTTGAAGGAGGTCCTGTAGAAGCAAGGAAAATATCAGAATAATGGTCCATGCGGCTCCGGATACGAAGCCCATGCGGCCCACATGGGAGCTGTCTTATACGGTTCAAAGGAAGACTCTCAGTCTCATATGGCTCGAGAGTGTATGCGGATCAGCAGGAATATACGGCTCGATCGATGCCACGTGTCCCCTTATGATCTTTTCCTACAGCTGGCCCTTTGAATAGTGGCCTCATTTAATGGTCTGACACGATTTGACGACTGTGGCGGCTCTGGCATAAAGTGTCATAAATGGCTCTGCCATAATGACAGACTCTTCGGGAAAAGAAGAAGATCTCTGGCCCGATCCGTCAGAAATCCTAGGTTGCCACGTGGCAACATCTCATGTGGATCAATACAACGCTAGCTCATGCGGCTCGCAAAGACTATGCATATGCGGCTCATTGAGAGTTCGTTCCCTACGGCTCGATGAAGCATTGTCCTATGCGGCTCACGAAGAGTATCTCCCTGCGGTTCACGTGTTGCCCATCCTATGCGGCTCCGGCAGTATCCACAATCAAAACACGTGGCATCGGATCAATCAAGGATTTAACCGAATTCCAACAAGAATATTTGACATCATCGTCATAATTACTAAGATCAGGGCATATCATTTTTTATCAAGCTAATGGGACACGTGGCGAGCAATCAGATATTGGCATAATCAATCATGAAGATTTAAAGCAATTAGCATTAATTGCTCACAAGATACGATGCTATCCGCATTAATGGCCTAGATTTATTGTAATCAGGATCAAGGGTTCAGATAGATTGAAGGAACGCCGACATTCCAAACAAATGATCATTAGCAAACCCTAATGATCACACCCAACTCCTATAAATAGCCAGCATCATTCCCTTACAAAAATCCCCCCGGCAACTGGAGAATAAAAAAAAAGAGAGAGACAGATATACAGAGAGAGTTCCCCTCTTTTCGATAACCACAGAGAGAGAGAAGCCAGGAGAGCAACACGAGGAGAGCAAGAAGAGCATTCCTTCGTCCACTCCAAGCAGATCTTCTCCGAGCCAAGACTGCATACCGATCGTCCAAGGAGTAAGGCAGGGCTGCCGTCGCCTTCCCGAGCCTCTATCGACACCCCCCAGAATCTAAAATAAACAATTGTACTTAGACTGCTGTACCTAGGTTTTTGTCCCTAGGCTTTCTTTGTACAAGCGAGTTTGTATTATGAGTCTAAGTTCAGTCCTCCCATAAAACTATTCTGTACTTTTACAATCGATGGCAAACAGTTAGATCCTTTTTCTCCCCCGTTGTCACTTAGCAAAATAATTGCAAAAGAGAAAGCTCCCCCGCAATCAATGCATAAGAAACAAACAGTGAAAAAACCAAAATAATAGCAAAATAATGTACAAACAGATAAAGATGCTATAAATAAATAAATAAACTGATATGAAAGATAAACTACGCATCCCATAAAGATAAAATGATGTTCAAGAGACATCAAAAAATATCCAGTACAAGTCCTCAAAAGAAATGAACATAAAAACTAGAAAGAAAGAAACTTGGAATGTCGGAGCATTTCCAAGTGTACAGTAGACAATAGCTAAGTCTCAAAAATCAGCTAATATATCATCATCACATCTCCTCCTCCTCCTCCTCATCATCATCAGCATGACCGGCATGTCCAGAAGGACCAGCTCCAGAAGTACCAGCGCCAGAAGGGTGAGGAGGGGCGCCAGTATAAAACTCACCGACATAGTCTCGAGTTGGGGCACGATCAGAACGATACCAATCATATGCGTTACCTGGCTGAAAGTAGGCATGAACAGCGTCATCCTCACAGCGGTAACCAGAAAAGGCTGGATCTCTAGGAATAGAACCGACAGAATATCCAGTCTAAGCAAATCGGAGATCAGCTAGAGAATTTGCTATCGCCTGATAACGAGTGACATCGCAGAACTCACGTTCGCGGGCCATATCCGTCATCGAGACGTGCAAATCAGAAAGATGCTGGTGTATGCCTTCAAAGGTCAAGGCATACTGCTGAGTAGGTGGAGGAGATGGAGCTGTAGGAGGAGCAGCAGCAGTCATACTACGATAAGATAGCTTAAGAAACTTGGGCTCAGGGTCTTGAGTACAAGTTGACAGATCAATATCAAAACGCTGGAAGATGTATGGGAGAATCATCGCATAAGAGAGATTTCTATCTCTTACACGACAACATCCCATCATCTGGATAATAGTCTTAGGGGCAGAAAAAAGAATCCCCTTAAGAATATAATACATAGCAGACAGCTCAAGTGATGTGACATCATCCTTTGAAGTAGACTTCGGAAGGAGAGTGGAGTAGATGATGCGATGCAATTCATAACTAAACAAGTTCAAGTTATTGGCCTTGAACTTTCCAGAGCGAACTCGATCAGGGGCACAGAGTTCAGCTTTGAAACTAGCAAGTGTCGTACCATCGGGGAAATCAAATTCAGTGATATCATCAAGCGGTGCACCTTCGTTAGAAATACCAAGGATTTTCGCTAGGAGGACATTATTGAACTCGATATCTAGTCAGCCAATACGAGTACTTACGTCAAATGTGTTTAGTACGATATTGTAATAGAAAAGTATAATAGCATTAGTAGCTACCGGGAAACAAAGTTTACCAACGTATTGTAACCCTAATACTTCAAAATAAGGGCGGTGTTCTGGAAACACAGTCCATTTGATAGGAGCGCCTGTGCATATGGATCTCATCGAGAAGTCTCCATACCACAGAAGGGCTTGATCTAGGGTTTGAAAATAAAACCCATCGAATGCGCCATCGCTCGATTGAACTGGTGAAAAGAAAGAATCCGTGGGTGGATTTGAAGATGATCCTTCCTCACTAGGGTTGGTCGTCTTCTTCCTCTTGAAGGGGTTGAATCCCTTAGGCGACATTGTACAAATATAGTAAATATGAACAAATTTGAAAGGAGGAGAGATACGGAGTTATACCTCCAGAGATTCATGTATGCTGTAGAGGACAACGATCTCCGCACGAATCCAAAATTTGGATGGATTTCACCACGTAGATTGGGAGAAAGGAAGTGGTGAAGAACTAGGGTTTGGAGAGCTTTCGCGCGGCTGCTGTTGCTGTGAAGGTGGTTTTAGAAGCAATGAAGAAGAAGAGGCTCTCGGGTTCTGGTTATATAACCCGATACCACTAACCGAACTCGGGCCGAATTCGGTCTGAACTCTGGCCGAATTCGCCTGGGGGTTCTGTTAGTTGGTTTGGGCCATTTTCTTTTTCATTGACTTATTTCAAAAATTTAATTCAAAGATTAGTAATTTCAACCTTCAATTAATATAATTAATATTATTTTATAGATTAAATATCGTTACACAGCGACTATCTCAGATTAGATGTAGGAGTACTGTCCCAGCTGATGGAGGTTCACCGGGGAACTCTTAAGTACCGCTTCGCTTCAACCGTAGTTGTGGTGACAGACAGACTCTTTATTGGCTTGTCTCTAACACAGTTTTTGCGTATTGAAAATATAATCATAAAACAAAATTAATTAACATTATTGACGTCCAAAATTCCTAATTTTCGACGTAAATAATTGAAACGATCTTCTGCTAGAAATTTTGTGAAGATGTCAGCTAATTGATTCTCAGTGTCTATGTATACAAGGTCAATATCTCCATTCTGATGATGATCTCTAAGAAAATGATGTCGAATCTCGATATGCTTAGAGCGAGAGTGACATACTGGATTCTTAGTCAAATTAATTGTGCTCGTATTGTCACAGAAAATGGGAATGTGTGTGTAAAATAAATCATAGTCTTCTAAGGTTTGTTTCATCCACAAAATCTGAGCACAACAACGTCCTGCGGCGATATACTCAGCCTCTGTTGTTGATAGGGCTACAGAATTTTGTGTTTTACTAAACCATGAGACTAAAGCCTTGCCTAAGAAATGACATGTGCCGCTGGTACTTTTTCTATCAACTTTGTATCCAGTAAAATTTGTATCCGAGTAACCAATAAGGTCAAAGGACTTGGTTTTGGGATACCATAAGCCAACAGAAGAAGTGCCTTTAAGGTATCGAAAGATATGCTTAACTGCGCACAGATGTGATTCCTTTGGATTAGCTTGAAAACGTGCACACAGGCAAATACTAAACATAATATCTGGACGACTAGCAGTTAATTAAAGTAAACTACCGATCATACCTCGATACTTATGTGTGTCGACAGGCTTGCATTGTTCATCAATATCAAGCTTTGTTGAAGTTGCCATCGGAGTGCCAATAGGTTTGACATTGTCCAGATCAAACTTCTTTAGCAAATCTTTTGTGTACTTGGCTTGATTTATGAATGTCCCATTGTCAGTTTGTTTGATTTGCAGTCCGAGAAAGAATTTCAGCTCTTCCATCATGCTCATCTCAAACTCATTCTGCATACACTTAGAGAATTCTTGACAAAGAGATTCATCAGTAGATCCAAGTATAATATCATCAACATAGACTTGTATTAAGAGAAGCTTGCCATTAAAAGACTTAATAAAAAGTGTAGTGTCAACCTTGCCCTTTGAAAAACCGTTATCAAGTAGAAAAGAGCTTAGACGATCATACCAAGCATGAGGGGCTTGTTTTAAACCGTACAAAGCTTTCTTCAACTTGAAAACATGATCAGAAAATTTAAAATCTGTGAAACCTGGAGGTTGTACTACAAAAACTTCTTCTTTTATAAAACCATTTAAAAATGCACTCTTGACATCCATTTGAAATAATTTAAAATTATGAAAATATGCAAATGCACATAACATGCGAATGGATTCTAATCTCGCAACTGGGGCATAAGTCTCATCGTAGTCGATACCTTCTTCCTAATTGTATCCTTGAGCTACGAGTCGAGCCTTATTACGAGTCACTAAACCATTCTCGTTCAGTTTATTTCGGAATACCCAACGGGTGCCAATGACCGGATGATCAATAGGCTTGGGAACAAGTTCCCAAACTTGATTCCGTTCAAATTGGTTTAATTCCTCTTGCATAGCATCTATCCAAAAATTATCACTACATACTTCATCAATAGTTTTGGGTTCTAGCTGTGAAATGAATGCAACACTAGAAACAATATCTCTACTGGATGTACGAGTACTTACACCTTGGTAATATCACCAATTACCAAATCCTTTGGATGATCAGCGGTAAATTTTAATTTTTTCGGCAGACTCTGAAGGTAGCTGGTTCCTGGATCTTCTCTTGGAGAATTAGCTGGTGTTGGTAGAGAATCAGCTGGTGTTGAGCTTGGTACAGTTAGATCTTCGTCATTGTCATCGATAGTCATTTGATTCAGTTCATCAAAGGTGATGTTGATTGATTCTTCGATGATCATAGTTCGTTTGTTGAAGACTCGGTATCCTTTGCTCTTGGCCGCATAACCTAAAAATATACCTTCATCAAACTTTCCCAAATTATCTTTTGTATTAAGAATAAAGCATTTACAACCACATATTCTAAAATATGAAACTGATGGAATTCTATCAAACCATAACTCAAATGGAGTCTTCTTCGATTTGGGTCGAATTAGAACTCTAATGAGAACAAAACAAGCTGTATTGACAGCTTCAGCCCAGAAATATTTGGTTAGACTAAACTGGTTTAACATTACTCTGGCCATTTCGGATAGAGTTCTGTTCTTACGTTCCACAACTCCATTTTGTTGTGGAGTCCTAGGGCAGGAGAACTCGTGTATAAAACCGTGTGTGTCACAAAATTGCTCAAACTCTGCATTCTCGAATTCGCCACCATGATCGCTTCTAATACGAGTGATCATGTAACCTTTTTTATTCTGTACTTTCTTGCAAAAGGCGACAAATTCGGATAATGCATCATTTTTGCATGTCAAAAAGTATACCCACGTGTATCTAGAGTAATCATCTACAATTACAAAAGCATATAACTTACCTCCGAGGCTAGCAACTCTGCTAGGACCAAATAAGTCCATATGTAGCAATTGTAGAGGTCTAGTAGTACATACTGCGTTTACTGACTTGAATGTGGATCTGGTAGCTTTGTTCTTTTCATATTGGCTGCAGACCGAATCCTTCTTGAATGTTATGTCCGGTAAACCGTGTACTAGCTTCTTCGTGGATAATCTTGAGATTGTGTCCATATTTGCGTGACCGAGTCTCATATGCCACAGATGACTCTCATCACTTTTAGCCATTAAGCATCTACCTGAAATATTAGTTTCTTCCAACAAATAAAAAACATATTTGTTGTCTTCCCTGATACCTTGAAAGATAGTACTACCAGTTGAGCTATCAACTATAGTACATTTGTCTTTGCCAAAGTTGATGCCATAACCCTGATCAGCTAAATGACTTATGCTGAGTAGATTGTGTTTCAACTCGGTAACCAGACAGATATCCTTAATCACAGTATAGGAAGATTTACCAACATCACCGATACCAATGATATACCCTTTCAAGTTGTTACCGAAGGAGACATAACCTTCCTTCTTTTTCTTCGACAGTGTTGCAAACAATGTAGCGTCACCGGTCATATGCCGTGAACAACCGCTGTCGAGGATCTATTTGCTTTTAGCATGTGAAAGGTGTTCCACCTACAAAATAGTTTACAGATGAAACTATTAGTACCCATTTCTTGTAGGGTCCCAAAATGTTAGCTTTTGGTATCCATGCATAAATATTTAAATCAACAAGCTTTCTGATTCTACATGCAGGAGAAATATGACCAGTGTGGCCACAATAATGACATTGTGCATGTTGAGTGTTGAAAGCTGAGTGATGTGCATGGTTGGTAGGTTTAGGTTTTTTAGTGTAGAAGAAAGCATACCTATAATCCTGTTTGGGCTTAACATTTTGGGGTAAAGGTTTGATATGGTTAGGTCTGACAGTGTTTGGTTTGGGAATGTTCCGATTATTCGGTAAGTGACACGTGTTAGGGTAGGAAGCAGCAGTCTCAGGCTGTTTTCCTAACCTAATTTCCAATCTTTTGGAAGTGTCATATAACTTAGTATAGTCAGAAGTGAGTGCTTCCATTCTGACTTGTGCACTTTGAAGACTTTTTTTCTCTTTAGAAAGTTCTTCTTTTATTTGGTCAATAACCTTGTCTTTTTTCTTCAGATGACTTGGTAGTCTCGTGTAATAAGATCTTGACAGATGAAAGCTCACCAGACTCACTAACATTATTTCTAACCTCAGCTAGTAGGTCGGTAAGTCTTCCTATTTCACCTTTGTACTCTTTGAGTACCTTCTTAGAGGTTTGATATTTGCTACACAGTTTCCTGTAATCGCTTATCAGTTCACTGAAGGCATCTTCTAATTGCTCAAAGGTGAAGTCATCATATGTATCAACTACAGGTTCAGAGAGTACCTGATCGAATGCCATAAAGCATACATTTGCAGCGTCTTCTGATTGTTCATCTTCTGAGTCGCTGGCTTCACTTTCATGCCATATGCTGGTGTTGGCATATTTCCGTGATGTTGATCTCTTCAGGTTCCCTTTTTCATACCTATTGCTCTTCTTGCTTGATGATGAGTTTGTAGGACAATCCTTCTTCATGTGTCCCTTCTTCTTGCAGCCATAGCAGACAGCATCATCTTGATACCAGTTGTTGCTGTTATTGTTTTCTTTGGCTTTCTTCTCATATCTCATGAATCTTTTGAATTTTCTTGCTAGGAGTGTTTGATCTTCAGCATCAGATTCACTGCTGTCTGAATCACCTTCAGCAGCTTTTCTGTGCTGAGCCTTGAAAGCGATCGTCTTCTCCTTTGGTACAGGCTCTTCAAAATCTTGTAGCTCCAGTTCATGAGTGAGTAGCTTACCCATGAGTACTTTGAGGGACATAGTTGTGAGGTCGTTCCTTTCAATGATTGCAGTAGCCTTTGGAATCCAGTTCTTGGTAAGTGCTCGCAGGAGTTTGCGAATCTTTTCATGGTTACTGTAATCTTTGCCTAGGGAGGACAAAGGATTTACAATATCCAAGAATCTTTTGAACATCTGAGTAACTGTTTCGTTGGGCTTCATCTTGAACACCTCATACTTTTGAGTAAGTCTGTTGACCTTTGATTCTTTGACTTGAGTCGTGCCTTCATGTGTGACTTCAAGAAGCTTCCACACTTCATTAGCAGTTGTGCAGATAGACACCCTGTTAAATTTAGATCTGTCTAAAGCACAAAATAAAGCGTTAATAGCACATGCGTCAGGACTAGCCTTTTTCTTTTCTTCCTCTGTATATCTGTTATGGGGTTTTTCAATTAAAACTCTATCAACATTTATACGAGGTGGCTTTTGATAGCCATCAATAACAATAGACCATAAATCAAAGTTAAGTGATTTCAAGAAGAAACTCATCCGTGTTTTCCAATATGTATAATTCGTACCATCAAACTGTGGAGGTCTGTTTGTGGCCTGGCCTTCACTTGTGAATTTCACAGTTACCATGTGTTGTGCTGTGATCTATATAACAATTAGTTAAATGAATAAATAATTGCAATATTATCTTGCTTTACCTGTAACATCCGCTCTGATACCAATTGTAGGAACGAAATCGTAAAGCAGAATACTCTATAGGAGGGGTGAATAGAGTTGGCAGCGGAATAATGCTAATTAAAAAATGTTAGCAGCAACATCACAGAATAATAATCACAACTAAATAATGTACAGGCAGAGATAAGAAAGCAAACGTAAAGACAGCGATGTATACTGGTTTCCCTCTGTTGAGGACTAGTCCAGTCGGTAGAACTCTTGCTACCAGTTGAATCCACTATTGGCAAAACCGCAAGTTTTCTTACGAAGTCCTTGCAATTTCTACAACGCAAGTTTGATACGAAGAACTCGTCCAACTTCAATTGTGAAGAGGTATTCTTCTATCAAGCCTTCTGATTACAATCACTCTGAAACTTCTAGACCGTACCGCACTGGCAAATCGACTAGAAGATTGTAACTGGCATGGGATCTAAAAATTAAAGCTCGAAAAAAACTCTTTGGAAGACTGAAAGCTTTAAGTAGAGAGAAGATTGAAAGTGAATGAGTGAGTTAAATGATCGAAATCCTTCTCTATTTATAGGAGTTTCAAAGACAGAATTCTGGCAGAATTCGGACAGAACTCGATGAGAAAATCTCGATCAAATCTGCAACTGCAGGAGGATTATGTCAAAACACACGGCTTAGAAAATTATGACATGTTAGTCTTCCGACACCGCGGTAACATGGTTGTCACATTAAGGGTCTTTGACAAGGTGATATATTGTGAAAAGATATATCCTTATAGTTCTCCTACGTATGTTGAAGAAAACCTCTGTACTTCCTCCGGGTCATGCCGCCGGCTGTGCTGCTTCCCCCTCCTCTTCTTGCCCACTTCTTCTCCCCCGACTCTACACTTGAGGTAGATATCATATGTGGCTGAGAGAGTCAAATAAGAAGAAGGGAAGTAGGGAGGAGCAGATGGGTTCAGAGCCATGGTGGAGGAGAGGAGAAGGAAAATGCTTGATCAGAACTTGAGGTGGAAAAGTTGTGACGTTGATAGCGTGAGAGAGGGAGAGGGTGGAAAAGTTCTTCTCCCCCGACTCTACACTTGAGGTGGATATCATATTTTGGTTTCTGTATTTTGGCTCCAGCTCCATTTGCATTAATCTACGGTACGACATGGTGATCAGGACATAGTCCCTGCAGCCATTCGACTGGCGAGGCAGAAACTATGTAGTCGTAGATAAAGTTGACTGTCCTCCGACCCTCATCCCTCGGCAATGATGATACGACAACCTATCACTATATCTTATATAGTAGTAGATGATATCTTAGTATTACATTATGTGAGTTCATCTTGATTCTGTTACATTCTTCAGATACTAGATACTATAAGAACATGTACTACACCATATGTACAGAACATAGATGATTCACACTAATGTATGCTAGAATGAATCTTGGGTTGTGTTCTGAGCCATTCGTTTCCATACTTGGCAATTAAGTTGTGGATCATTATGTTTGAAATTGTTGTTACAAATTTTCATATATCTGTGTTGATTGATGAGATTGTGTTTCAAACGTGTTCGTGATTGTATGTATCTGTGTTGTTTAATATTGTGTTCATGATACACACCGTTGTTGTTGTAACAAATGATATAGCGGATGCTGCAAATGCTGCAGGGGATGCTGCAAATGTTGTATTTTTTTACTTTTTTTTCAATATTAGCGACGTTCAGGGACGCTCAGCGACGTTCGGCGACGAAAATAACGTTGCTAAGTAAGTACCCCAACGTCGCTAACTGTGATGAACATCGTCGCTGATCGTCAGTAAACGTCGCTACGTAAAACGTCACTAAACGTCGCGATATGTCGGTACTTCAGCGACGTTAAAACGTCGCAAAACGTTGCCATTTGGCTCTCAAGCCAGGTCAGCATCGATGCATGTCAAGTCGCGCAACGTCGCTAGGTTACGTCGGTAAATGATGACATTTTCCATCGCTGGTGGTCGCTGACTTAGCGACGAGGTCGCGTCGCTAAGTATCATCGCCATAGCGACGTATTGCGACGTTTTCATGTTTAGCGACTAGGTTAATCGCGACTACGTGCAAACGTCGTAAAATACGTCGCTAATTGATATTAGCGACGTATTTTCCCGATTTAGCGACGTCTTTTGGCGTCGCTAATTTGACAAATTTTAGTAGTGTGAGTCATGAGCCTGTTATTAATCAAGACTCCGCATCTCCTGACTCTTTCGTTCCAGAGGATGTTGTAGGAGCGTAAAAAGTGCTTCCAAGAAAGAGTCATCCTATTCATAAGTGATCGATTTTTACACCAAGCAGAGCGGGTAATCTCTTTTACGCCCAAATCTAGGCTAATCAATTTACGCCTAAGCAGGCTGATCATTTTACGCTTGGGTCTACACCTATGATTTTACGCCAAGGACAGAGCAGCCTCTTTTACGCTGGACAAAGCTGTCAAATCTCGTATTTAATGCAAACTCTGAAATGAAGATATTAATGATGGCATTTACCACAGAATTCAATGGAATTTGTCTTATACAAAGACCATTGTTGTCGTTTATGGGGATCGAGCTACTTTACGCTCACTGTATGGTTTCTTTTACGTACGGAGTTTTACATGAGTTCTTACGCTCATAAAACAATGTGTGTGTAAAGTCTATTTGAGCCATTTTATGCTCAAGGTTATTCAATAACCACTTTACGCGGGAAACCTATGACAGAGCTATTTTACGCTCATCTTCCTGCTTTATGCCCAGAGGATGTTGGGGCTATTTTTATGCCCTATTCTTTCTGGCCAGTTTGGAACGTGGTTTGCCTACATGGCCTTCATGCCACATATTTCGAAGAACGTGTGTACATGTATCCTATTCTTACTGAAATGATGGGACGCGTGTCAACGTATGCAAAGGATGACTTTGATCATGGGTGGCAGTTGTTAGCATAAAGACAGATTTTGATGCTCTTTTACGCACAGAAGCCCCAGTCTATAAATAGACTCATTTTTCTCAAGGACAAAAAAAAGGACAGAGAGACAGGAGAGAGTACAGAGATCAGAACTTCGAGATTTTGATTCTCCGGAGCATTCTTCTTCAACTTTTCTTTCAGAACAGAGTGAAGCAAAGCAGGAAAGCATTCGGCCTCGCCATCAGTGCCCAAGTGCGTCGATACCTTTCTGGTGACTTAGTTCTTCCAAGTTGTTCTACTTCAAGCAGTGATCTTTATCATCATCATATAGTCCAAGGAACAAAGTGATCATTTACAGATCAGACTTCCATAGCAATACTTTTCCAGAATCAAATTTGTACTTCTTGTACTTTTTCTTGTTTTATTTTCAAAATCCAACTTTTGTTTGGCAATTTTGTTAAGTGAAACAAAATGAAGACTCTGCTGGGGAATACCTTCTCCTTTGACTAGAAGGCGATTGCTCAATATGATGATGTTTCGGTCGGTTCGACCAAGAAGACTCTGGTTGTACACTTCGACCAGACTGCCTACGAAGAAATGCTCCGAACTGGGGGTGGTTCTCGCTGCTCCAATGTTCAAAAATCTCGCAAAGCACGAAAAGTTTGGATTCCTAAATCCAAAGTAGCTGCTGATCTCTCTGTTGCTTCTGATAGCAAGGGAATTCTTTTCACTCCTGTCGTAGAGGCTCCCGTTCATAACGAGGCAGTCCTTACTTCGGCGTCGCTCTCTAAGTGTGACAATTTGTCTCCCGTCTGTGACAGTGTGGATGATCAGGTTCAACGCCCACTGCGTAAGAACCAGGTTTTACGCCTAGTGGGTAAAAACCAAGTTTTACGCTCAAGACATAAGAATGAATATCCCATTTGTAATGTGGCAGATTCTAATGCTTTTGAATGTAAAAATAAGTCTCCCGTCTGTGACGTGGTAGATACACACAAATTACGCTCCTCGCGTAAAACAAAATCTCCCGTCTGTGATGTGGTAGATAATCAATTTTTACGTTTTACGCGTAAAGGTAAGTCTCCTGTCTGTGACAGTGTAGATAAAATTCACAACGATATTTGTACATCTAATGTGAATGTACCTAAACGCATACAGCGTAAAAATGTTGTTGGTAAAACTTTTGTCCTACACCAACAACCTTCTTATACTGCTTTACGCAAAGTACCAAACTTGCAAATTACGCGCCATGAAGATGGAGTCCTTCGTGCTCAAAAATCTCAAGATTTACGTACACAACTCCAAACGCGTAGAAATGTACAATTTGGTTCTGCGAATGCTGCTAGTAATCTTCTTTACACACAGGGTACTAAACGTTTGTCTACCCCTAATGTGATAAAGAAGAATACTCCCTCCACTCCTTCTGACCTACGTGAATTGCTAATGCAAAAGCGTAAGAATTCACAATCTCCGGTGACACTCCCCCAAAAAAAACATCATTGTGAATATCACCAGGTTGTGATCAACTGTTGTTGTTCGGCTTCAAAACGGTCAGTTTTTGATCGTTTAAGTTTTAACTCGCCTCAACATCAAGCTGAAGACCAAGAAGATGAGCTGTCATATGCATCAGTCAACATGGCATCTCATACTAACAGAGGACGATGTCCGAGACAGAACATGTCCCAAACTCCAGGTCAACAATAGTTCAACAGACTTTTTGATTCCTTTGAAGGGGTATATCAAAATACTCGATCAAGAAGACAAAGACAAATGAAGACTTCTGATTCAGAAGCTGGGAGTACTCAATCTTTTGAGTCCGAGACTGACAGTGTGGATTCATACTTCTATACAAATCCTTCTGTATCTTCAAGAGAGGTTGAATCCTACGCTGTTGGAGATGAACCAGAGACGTCATCTGCTAATACGGAACAATGTCTCACTGCCGTGGAGCAATCATTGAAAGACATGCTTAACATGGTGCAAAGTATACATCAGATAATTTTGAATCAGCAAACTGCTCAACCAACAGTGATAACTCCGGTACCAGTAGCAACACAAACTCAAGATAGTCAAGGGGCTGATATACCTTTGAATATTTAAGAGCCTGCTGTTAATCAAAATTCTGCATCTCCAGATCCCATCATTCCAGAAGATGTACCACCTCCAGTGGGGGTTACGGGACATCCAACGACTATTCAATCAAATGTGCTTCCTCAAACCAGTGAAGCCATTCAAGCAGTGCGTGAACTCAAAGCACAGTTTGAAGTTTTGAGGCACAAAGATCAGCTCCAGAGGTTAGGGATTAAGCAACCTTATCCTCTTCATTGGAATGATGTACCCTTTCCACCGAAGTTCAAGCCGCAATCCATGGTTTTATTCGATGGAAAAGCATCTCCCAGTCAATATATCAATTACTTTGATATTATGACTGTACACTTGCAAAAAAATGATGCTCTTCTCACTCGAGTGTTCATCGGGTGCCTGTCGGGTTCAGCTTACGACTGGTATCGTAGCTTACTCGATAACTCTATTTCGTCTTTTGACGAATTCAAGGCAATATTTCTCTTCCGCTTTTATAAAGGAGGTATGGACATGAACATGTCCTTCTTGATAGAAATTAAATAAAAGAAGAAAGAAGATACCCGGACGTTCATTGAACGTTTCCAACAGGCTACTCTAAAGATGCCTCCTAGTATGCCAGATTCAGCGTTGATTGATACATGCAAGATGAATCTGCGACCATCCATTGCTGTCTTCACAGGTTCCCAATTCACAGATTGGGCTTCGTTTATCATAGCAGCAGTTTCTGTCGAGACCAATGGTAAGTTGGCTCGTGAACACGGGATGATTTTTGCTTCAGAAGATAAAGGAAAGAAAAGTAATCCTGGTAATAATCCTGGTAATCGTAATGTAAAAGGAAAAGATACTCTTATGGTCAATCTTTCCAAGAACAAAATGATGCCAAATAATTGGGAATCTTCCAGGCCAAAGGAAGAATACTCTTTTGACGAAAGTGATATCCCAGAAATATTTCAATGTCTGGTGAAAAGTGGTAAACTTCAGATTCCAGAGCCAAAAAGGCCCAATGAGGTGAATCTGACTGACAATCCCAAATATTGTATCTATCATAGATACATTAATCATCCTACCAGTGCTTGCTATGTCTTGAAAAAGAAGATCCAAGAGCTGATAAATGGTGGCGCTATCGCTTTAACCAATGATGACCATACGGTTACGACCAATATGGTTTCTCTTCAGTTCGGGGATTTTTCTCCACAGCAAGTCCCATATGGAATTATCCCAATTCCGAAGGCGACGATGAAGATCGTGAATATCCCGCCTGCCAGGAAAGAAAATACAGGATTGCTGCCGCTCATATTGAAGAATAGTGAAATCATGTGGGTACATCCTGACTTAGTACCAGAATTGGAAAATGAAGGTAAAACTTTAAAATCCAAGAAAGGTAAAAAAGTCAAAACCTGCAACATGATTTCTCATGTTATTCCAAATCCTGATGACTTGGATCATCTATGGGATGGCCTTCCTCTAGAAGATAGACTGAAAGGACTAAACATTTGTCCTCCAAGTCTAGCTCCTCCTACCAAGCTCAAGCTTACTCATCAGCAGTGGCTAGCCATGAATAGTATTCCTTTATACCGGGCATAACAAGTTTTTGCTGCTTATGAAAAAGCTCCAACAGGGATTTCTCCTCGTATCCCGAATCCTTCTACAGAGACGTCTATGCTTCATTCTCCTGTAATTGCAGAGATTTCTTCCTCTTCCTGTGCTGAAACGCCTGTCCAAAGCTTACTGCCTATCCACATATATAGTCAGTAATCTGTCCTTCTCATGAGGAAGATGGGTTATGACTTTCAAAAGGCAGAAGGTTTGAATTATGATAAAGGAATACGTCTTTCTTTACAAATTTAAAATCAGAATTCCACTGCTGGATTGGGTTCTGAAGTTCCTCGTAACAACCCTCACAAGAAGAAGGCTAAGGGAAGAAAGACTAAATCCTGTAATATGGTACTTTCTTCTCCTAAGTCTGAAGAAGAAACTTTTGCTGGTACAAGATCTGGAAAAGAGTACCACAAAGACTATGAGGGATCCTCCAAAGAAGCAGAAGATGTAGTGGAAACTCTACCAGTTCAACCTTCTCCTGTTCTTGTTAAACCGTATATGGTTGAAAAGGGGAAACAGAAGGCAGTACGCTTTGATACCCCATTGAAGTCTGCTTCCAATCAGGGGGTAGTGATAAAGCCTTACAAGTTTGACATTCTAGCTCAGTTAGCCAATACTCCGGCTAGACTATCTATATTTGAACTGCTTCGCCTTTCCAGAGAAAGCAGAGAGACTTTGAGCGAAGCTTTAATTCAAGCAGATTCATGCTTGGCTCAACTCAAGACTCCTGATAATATACCAGTGTCATGTTCGCAATGTCATAGTATGATGGAAGCAATTCCCAACATCACCTTTACACAAGAGGATATGCTATTGAAACACAACAAGCATGATAGGCCTCTGTGCTACACTGGATATATCGGATCTACTGAAATTGACAGGAT
The DNA here is from genome assembly GCA_029216955.1 of Iris pallida. Classification (NCBI taxonomy): domain Eukaryota; kingdom Viridiplantae; phylum Streptophyta; class Magnoliopsida; order Asparagales; family Iridaceae; genus Iris; species Iris pallida. Next base: position 1,111,716 of record JANAVB010042819.1, read on the forward strand.
TTACATTGATCCTGGGTCTTCAATTAGTATAATTCTTCAGAGTATGCTAAGACCCCTGAGGATTCCTACTAGTGAGCTGACTTACACTAGTACTACGATAGTCGGTTTTAACTCTGGCAAGAGCAAACTACTGGGGAAGATTCGTCTACAGATTCAGATTGGTGATCTTCGAACTATGGTAACTTTCTATGTTATCAACTCGGACGTATCCTATAATATTCTTCTTGGAAGACCGTGGATTCATGAGCATAATATTGTGCCTTCAACTCTTTACCAATGTTTCAAGTATGTGGACTCCCAAGGGGTTGTGAAAACTGAGTTCGCTGATATTAATCCGTTCAAGGGTGTCGAAGCCTACTTCTCTGATTCAAGGCTTTATAAACAAGAGCATATAAAAGATATATCAGACATGGCTGAAGATCAATCATCATCTGAGGATCAGTCTATTAATGAAGATCCGCCAAAGGAGCAACCTTTGAAGATAGTCAAGGGACGAATCCAATCCCAACCTGTCAATGATCAACCTTTGATAATCAAGGTTAAAGGAAAAACTCAAACTTCATATGAGGAATCAATAAATATTCCTGCTAAGAGCCAAGTTCAACCTGTTATGATCAAGGTTAAAGGGCGCACTTCTTGTACGAATGATCCAGAATCACCATTGATTGTCAATCTTGGCAAATCTACGCAGAAGACGGATAATGGTCCACTGTTGATTAATCTAAAGCGTAGCAATCAGATCGTAAATGATATAAATATTGATCATTCTGTACTTTTTGATATCAATGAAGATTTCCTGTTCGAGTATATGGCTGTCAAGTTTATCGAGAGAATGACTTTATCTTCTGATAATCAAAGTCATCAATATAAAGACAACATAGAACCGGAAGAAACTTTATACATTGATCATAAGAAGAATTCTTTTCCTCCTCATGTCGATGTCGGACCTTATGCTCAAAAGTTCTTGATATCTTCTCCCTATCTGCTTCCTGTAGCCGCTTCATCACAAGCTTGCGTAAACTTCAGACATCACGAAGAATCCTATTTCGTGGTCCCATCTGATAAAAAAAACAAGCATCAAATTGTGTTTGGCCTGGCTAGAAATATCCTTGTTACTCAGACAGATAATCTGAAGGATGAAGATAAAGGAAGAATCCGAATTGACAAATATAGTCAACAATCTATCAAGATTATCCAGAATATGGGATATAATTTGAAGACTATGCAAGGTCTCAATCAAGGCAAGGGTAGACGATTACCATTATGTGGTGATCCATTTTACCAAAAGACTCATCATGGGTTGGGATATGATCCGTCCCACATGTTCAATGACGATATACAAGAAGAATTATCTTCTAGCTCTTCGCAATCATTAGATTCGGAAGAAATTCTATTCATCGAATCCGATATGTCTCGTTCCTCATATTGTGAATCTGGGCAAATATCCTCAGTCAATATGGTTCAAGCCGATGATGAATCAGAACCATTTGACAATGATCCTTGAGGATGATATTTTCTTTCTTGAAAGATATATTAATTCATTCATTCTTTTATCTATGGTGGAGTATATCTTCAATGACACCTGTCTTCTTATTTCCCAGCTACCAAGGTTTGGTTAAGCTGATTACTCCTCTTTCTTTTATCTTACCAATTGGTATATGAATTTAGATTCGTTATTTATCATGTTTTCATAACCTCTGAATAAATGTCAAATCTAATTGCTTTTCTATCATGAGTTCTTACATGCTATCACGTCCATATTACCTCTGATAATATTGTATACTCGCAAACAGAAATTAATCTTCTATCTTATCAGTCGATTAATTGGATTTATTATTTATCATGTTCTCAAGACCTCCGGATGAATATTAAAACCTACTTGTTTTTCCTATCTGTCATGTCCATTTGACCTCTGCATAGATATTAATCTACTTTTCTATGAGTTCTTACATACTATCACGTCCATATTACCTCTGATAGTATTGTATACTCTAAAAACAGAAAACAAGATTTTATCATCTATCATGTTCATATTACCTCTGGATAGATATAATACGTTGAGACTTATCACGTCCATATTACCTCTGATAAGTGCTTTCTACCTCTTACCTATTGTTTAAATTTCAAATAAATAATAGGATCACAAAACAAATCTTTCATTCATTTCTGGTAGAATTACTACAGAATGAATAAGACAAAAAGATGACAAAACACTCTCTTAAGGTGGAGTAGAAACATCTTGGAGCAACTTCTTTAATTCTTCTAACCGTCTGCCACGAGAACTCATAACCTTCTTGGTAGCCTCTACACGTCGAGCCTTAGGGGTGCAAATACAAGAAAGTTTGGGAAAGGTAGTTATCAAACCCTCTTTGGCTTCATCAAGGGCCCTGATAGTCGATTCAGCTCCAAAGGCTTTCTCTTCTAAAATCGAGCTCTGGGTGAGGTGCAGATTTTGATCTTCGATCATCTTCTCCCTTTCAGCCTTCAAGCGAGCTAATTCAGCCTCGACTGCTCGGATTTCATCATTTTTGCTCTGAATATCTATGTTCAAAGCGTCATAAGCCACTCTGTGGCCATACAGTACAGGTTTTATGCCAGTCAAAAAGGCTTTTTCTTTGGCAACCTTCAGACTGTGTTCATGGAGGACTGTATTATATGTAGTCTCTCGAGCAAGATAATCAGATGTTAAGGCTTCATACTCCTCCTGAATGAGGCCTTCAACATTCTCATTTGACAGCTTAAGATATTCTCTGGTTGGCTGTTCAAGGTCCTCCATAATTTTCTCCAATGCGGCAGCTCTCTCAGTATCGTTGAACAAAGCAACGTTCTTGATGGTCGAAGCCATTGCCGTCTTCAAAGTTTCATAATTGAGGCCCTTATTTAGGACCATTGCTATCAAAGTTGCCAGGCTCTTATAAAAGGTGTCAGTATAAATCTCAACGAGAAGATCCATTTCTGTGCTGGAACTTGGCATGGCAGCAATATCTAACAGATCTCTTTCTCGAAAATCGAGAACAGATGTTGGTGGTGCAACAGTAGGATGAGACGAAGTCGTGGTTGCTACTACCGTTATAGCCAATTGATCCCTAGAAGCTTCAGGGATTATATCTCCAATCGGTGTAACAACAGACGGGGGTGGAGCTGGTGATGTTACTACTGTTATCTGGTTCCCAGGGACCTCAGCAGCAACGTCTTCAATATTTGTCACTCCAGCCGTTTCTGGAGTTCTGGTGGCGGTAATGTTGGTGGATGTGGTGACAACTACAGGAGCTGGTTCAGATTCTGGCATTGGCTTGTCAGAAACTAGTACTGGATCAGTGACGACAGTAGAGGACGTTATTATTTCCTCAGTTTCTGTTGGAAGTTTAAGCATGCCTCCAGCATCTTCTTCAACTGATTGCTCCACAGGATTTTCCGCTGCTTCAGTTGTGGTGAGACTCTCTACAGCTGATTCTTTGTTCAAGTCTGGTCCTTCTCCAGCAGTTCTATCATCACCTACAGTGGGGTCGACTGTAGTCTTCTCTTTGTGTTGGTCCTCAGTGGGGGAGGACACTTCAGATTGTGTTTGTTGTGCCACAAATGATGGAGGATGTTCTTCTTGAGGCTCCATCTCATGCTTTTGCACTTCTCCTTCCTCGACGTCTGCGTCTTCTGAAGAAGAAGCTTCCTCTTCAGACTCCTCATTTTCTTCATAGATTTCTTCTTCTTGAGGAGGAGGAGCTACAGGCTTTGGTGCAATTATGACATCTGCAAAATGAATAAAAATAAGTTAGTATACAAAATCATGATATATAATTCCGTATATGTTTTGTATAATACTTAGAATATGTGCATTTTTTTCAAGCTATGTATCATAATCACCATCCCAGTCATCATCCTCAAAGTCAAGAGCCGGTTCGTCTGATGGAATGCGATCTTGATTAGCAGTGGATACCGTAGTAGTACCCTCCGCAACTTGTGCCTTGGACGGCAAAGATAAATGGAGTGAGGTGCTAAGACGTCCAGGAGACAAAAGTGTTACAGCTTCTGATCCAACTATCTGTGGAGGGGCCGAAGATCCTTCTCCAGGATGGATTGAGAAAGAACCGACAAGAGGATCTTCTTCAATCAAAATGTCCTCTTCTGGAGTGTGGGCTCTTGGTTTGGAGGACCCTTTTGTGGTAGACCTCTTCCTCTTTTCCGGAGTTTTCATTGGAGATGTAGCGACCGTACCCTGTTTTCTTTTTCGGCCTTTGCCAATGATGATAGGTTCTACAGCTGGTTCTCCAACTCCTGTTGGGATAACTACTAAAAATGGATCTGGAATGCCAGTATCGTCAGGGATGTCTGCTGGTACCCTGACCTATTCCTCAATATCTCCTTCTTTAGGCCACCTCAGACTACCCTTCATATTGTAACCGTGGGCAAAAGAACGAATTGAAGCATAGAAGTGGGCATACGTATGGAGTATACGTAGTTCTGTAGTGCTAGTGGCAGTCAAAATTCTAAATTTAGCACCAGTCCGAGCAGCACTGAAATACCTCCAACCCCTAGCTCCGTCAAGTAATTTCCCGTAGTAACGAAAATTAGTCGAAGGATTACCAACCTAAAGTTGGTCGTACCCAAATTGGCGAGCAAACCTACTGGATAAGTATGGTTTGAACGCACAATTATCTTCATTTCTGTACATCAGATGAGAAGGTCTGATGCACTGAAGCCATCTAAAGACTGACTGTGGTAATACAACTCTTCCTTCAACTTCATCTTCAAACTGGACACCGAAGCAATCTGCTGGAACTTGCGGCCAGGTACAGAAGAAGTTCCAACCGTAAGAATAATTCAGAACTGCTCGGGTATCTGCCACAGTCGTAGCAATCCATGTAGCTTTGCTAAATTTTTGGAGGAAGACCTCCACATCATCACCTGGGCCTGGCGGTAACAATCTGCAGTTGTGATGCAACAACCAGCCCATCAGATAAGTGTAGGGCATCTCTACTCTAGGGAAAACATTCCGATGAGGAGCATAGTTGATTAACTCCTCGCTGAAGGTCCTTAAACCTGTATTTATCCGACAAACTATGGCCGACAGCAGGTTGATCCTGACTTTAAAAACCAGACGTACTGCTGGCCATAGCACACTACGGTGAATTCTGTCAACAGTACCAATACCCGGTACAACCCATCTTCTCAACCATAAAGAAAGAAAGCCTGCCAGCAAAGCTCTCCGTGAGATTTTCTGACTACCATATCTGAGGAAGATCACGGCTTCAGTTCCGGCAGAAAATTCCCCAGTCTTCGTAGACAGATATTTATTCGGGAATTTGTAAGTAATCATCATATCCCGAACCTTGTTAGAGGGGATTGTCGAATCTATGTTGATTACTGGAGCTTTGTTTTCCTGAAACCTTTCTTTGTCTTCCTTGGATATCTTATCCTTATGGAAGAAGATATAAGTCGTCCACTTGTTGATATACGCCAAATGGGATGTACTTTCATGTATCGTGGTACAAATCAGGTAGTGGCACATTAGTTCTTCGTATATCTCGATTAACTGAGGGTTAACTCCTCTAATTTCAGCAAGCTCCCTGTTGGAGGGAATGTATTCTTCATATGGGGCCTCCTCCATTGGCAGCTTCGAGATAAACTGCATCTCATGAAGGGCAAGACCCATTTCACCTTTCGGGGTGGCAAAAGTTCCAGTTGAACTTAGATATGTCTCTATCAAGGCCAGAAATAAGTTTCCATTCGGAGGAATACCATAACTGGTGGAAGCTACCGCTTCGTACAAGCCAATATCTTTCAACTCTTCCTCAAAGTTCTTCATCATCCAAAAACGTATCTGAATCCAACTCTGGTTGAATGGAGTCAACCATCCTGGCAGTCTGGGGTTGGTTTGGGGATATAATACAGCATCCCTCATAAATTTATTGATAAACATCGGGGTTTGTACTGGCTGTATTAAACCTGAATCTTCGCTAGGATTAGAGCCTGGCATAAGGCCAAAGATAGAAGTAACACCTCCATTGGGAACACTAACAAAGTATCCCATATCATTTGCACGCTCTCTCTTGAAAACAATTCTACCCGGTCGTCCATGACTGCTGGGAGTCAAATTCTACAACATTTGTCGAGGATGAGTAGTATGGACGAATGCTGACAAAGGATAATCTCTGTCCATATCTGGAAGATATATGGCTCTATTTCCAAATTTGAAAACCCAAGACTCCTTCTTGGGGTGTGTTTGGGATTTACAATCAATGGCATCTCCAAATAGAAAGGCTGGTTTTGTGAAGTATTGTCCGTCTAGTGAACTCAACAATTCCCCATTTATCTTGGATAGCAATAGTCTATCCCCTTGAGCTGCTATCAACTGTGCCCTCTCTACCGGATACTCGGGGTTCGACTGAGGACATTGGACATGAGATAAATCTTTCAAATAGTTCGAACTCACCATGCCAACTGATGATCCGAAAACTTCAGCGAGGGGGTGAACTTGCAAATTCACTGGTAAAATAACAAAAGAGATCAAGTTAGTTCAAAGTTTTTTACTAAGAGTTGATGAAAAGCTTATGAAGTCTTTGTTCGACAAAATCTCTCAAATGATTAATGAACTTTACGCTACCACATAGTAATATGAGCGAAATACAACTTTTTACGCTGGCATAAAACCAAGTTTTATGCTAGCACATTAACTGTGGGCATAAAACCAAATTTTATGCTGACACGTATAACATAGGCGTATTCTTGTTATCTTTTACGCTAACACGAACAACGTGGGCGTACGATGTTATTTCAGCTTTACGCTAACACGTACAACGTGGGCGTAAAAAGCTGAAAGTTTGGTTTATCTTCTTCTTCCTCGACGGATTTGTTTTCTCCCAGCCAAAGAATAGGGTTTTACCCATCATAGGCGGAGCCACGGCCGGGTTGGGATTTCGTTGTGGTGTTGATGACTGAGTAAGGGTTTTCACATGATCAGTCGATGAGGAATCAATGGCTGGTTTCTTCTCCTTGCTACCGGCGGCGGATGATTTCTTAGGAGCCATCAGATCAGAGTTTTGAAGAAAGAAAAGGCTAAGAGATTCAAGAAGATGAGTAAAAGTGTTTTCTCTCTCTGAAAAGACCTATTTATAGAGAGATTCAACTCCGACTGTTGGATATCCCTATAATTACGCCGACTGTTGGACATTCCCGCTTTTACACGGATGGCTGTTGCGTATCCCAAATTTTATGCTGGCGGATCAAATCTCAACTTTTACGCTTCTGTTCAAAGTGTTTCAAATGTTGGAGATATTTGAAAACTTTGAAGGGGGTCTTGTAGGAGCGTAAAAAGTACTTCAAAGAAAGAGTCATCCCATTCATAAGTGATCGGTTTTTACACCAAGCAGAGCGGGTAATCTCTTTTACGCCCAAATCTAGGCTAATCAATTTACGCCTAAGCAGGCTGATCATTTTACGCTTGGGTCTACACCTATGATTTTACGCCAAGGACAGAGCAGCCTCTTTTACGCAGGACAAAGCTGTCAAATCTCGCATTTAATGCAAACTCTGACATGAAGATATTAATGATGGCATTTACCACAGAATTCAATGGAATTTGTCTTGTACAAAGACCATTGTTGTCGTTTATGGGGATCGAGCTACTTTACGCTCACTGTATGGTTTCTTTTACGCACGGAGTTTTACATGAGTTCTTACGCTCATAAAATAATGTGTGCGTAAAGTCTATTTGAGCCATTTTATGCTCAAGATTATTCAATAACCACTTTACGCGGGAAACCTATGACAGAGCTATTTTACGCTCATCTTACTGCTTTACGCCCAGAGGATGTTGGGGCTATTTTTACGCCCTATTCTTTCTGGCCAGTTTGGAACGTGGTTTGCCTACATGGCCTTCATGCCACATATTTCGAAGAACGTGTGTACATGTATCCTATTCTTACTAAAATGATGGGACGCGTGTCAACGTATGCAAAGGATGACTTTGATCATGGGTGGCAGTTGTTAGCGTAAAGACAGATTTTGATGCTTTTTTACGCACAGAAGCCCCAGTCTATAAATAGACTCATTTTTCTCAAGGACAGAGAGACAGGAGAGAATACAGAGATCAGAACTTCGAGATTTTGATTCTTCGGAGCATTCTTCTTCAACTTTTCTTTCAGAACAGAGTGAAGCAAAGCAGGAAAGCATTCGGCCTCGCCATCAGTGCCCAAGTGCGTCGATACCTTTCTGGTGACTTAGTTCTTCCAAGTTGTTTTACTTCAAGCAGTGATCTTCATCATCATCATATAGTCCAAGGAACAAAGTGATCATTTACAGATCAGACTTCCATAGTAATACTTTCCCAGAATCAAATTTGTACTTCTTGTACTTTTTCTCGTTTTATTTTCAAAATCCAACTTTTGTTTGGCAATTTTGTTAAGTGAAACAGATGTATCACCTCCAGTGGGGGTTACGGTGCATTCGAATATTGAAGCTATTCAAGCAGTTCGGGAGTTAAAAGCGCAATTTTAAGTTCTTAAGCACAAAGATCAGCTCCAGAAATTAGGGATCAAGCAACCTTATCCTCCCTACTGGAATGATGTACCCTTTCCTCCCAAATTCAAGCTACAATCTATGGTATTATTTGATGGAAAGGCTTCTCCAAGTCAATATATCAAATATTTTGATATTATGACTGTTCATCTGCAGAAGAATGATGCTCTCCTCACCCGAGTTTTCATTAGGTATTTGACGGGTACAACATATGACTGGTATCGCAGTCTACCCGATAATTGTATATCGTCCTTTGACGAGTTCAAATTCGATGTTTCTCTCTCGTTTCTATGAAGGAGGGTTGGATATGAATATGTCCTCCTTGATAGAGATTAAAAAAAATAGAAAGAGGTTACTCATACATTTATTGAACGTTTCCGACAAGCTACTCTGAAAATGCCTCTTGGTATGCCAGATTCAGTATTAATTGATACATGCAAAATGAATCTACGACTAACCATCGCTGTTTTTACGGGCTCTCAATTCACAGATTGGGCCTTATTTATTATAGCGGCTGTTTCAGCTGAAACCAATGGTAAATTGGCTCATGAGCATGGGATGATCTTCGCTTCGGAAGATAAAGGAAAGAAAATCTCTTCAGGTAACAATCCTGGTACTCGCAATAGAAAAGGAAAGGAAACCCTGGTGGTGAACCTTTCAAAATCCAAAACTATACCAGATAATCCAGAGTCTTCTAAGACGAAAGAAGAGTACTCTTTCGACGACAGTGACATTCCTGGAATATTCTAATGTCTCGTAAAGAGTGGTAAACTCCAGCTTCCAGATCCAAAATGACCTAATGAGGTGGAATTGATTGATAATCCCAAGTATTGTATCTACCATAGGTACATAAATCATCCGACTAAGGCTTGCTATGTCTTGAAGAGAAAGATTCAATAGTTGATAAATGCTAAAGCTATCGCTCTAACTAATAATGAGCATGCAATCACGACTAACATAATTTCTCTTCAGTTTAGAGATCTTCCTCCACAATAAGTTTCTGATGGGATTGTCCCGATTCCGAAGACGACGATGAAGATTGTGAATCTTCCAGCAGCCAGAGATCAAAATAAAGGACTGTTGCCCTTCACCTTGAAAAATGGTGAAATTATGTGGGTACACCCTGACTTAGTACCAGAAATGGAGTATGAAAGTAAAATTTTAAAATCCAAGAAAGGTCAAAAAGTCAAAACTTGCAATATGATCTCTCATATTGCTACCTCAGACCATGATGATTCTGATCGTCTGTGGGATGGCATTCCTTTGGAAGATAGGCTAAGTGGTCTAAACATATGCCCTCCAAGTTTGGCTCCTCCTACCAAACTAAAGCTTACTCATCAGCAATGGTTAGCCATGAACAGTGTCCATTTGTATAGGGCACAACAAGTTTTTGCTGCCTATGAGAAAGCTCCAGTTGAAATTTTACCTCATGTACTGAAAGTTTCCACCCTTGCGACTACAGGGGTCTCCGTTCCTTCTTTATCTGCTGGAACATCTTGTGAAAGTCCGCTACCCATTCGTATGTACAGTCAACAATCGGTCTATCTCATAAAAAAGATGGGTTATGACTTTCAAAAAGATGAAGGCTTGAACGATGGTAAAGGTATGCGAGTTCTTTTGCAAATTCAAGGTCGGAGATCCTCCATCGGATTAGGATTTGAGGTCCCTCATAAAAATCCTCGTAAAACGAAGACTAAGGAAAAAAGATTAAATCCTGTAATATGGTACTTTATTTTTCTGAGTCTGAGGAAGAGGCTTTTGCTGGTATAAGATCTGGAAAGGACTACCACAAAGATTATGAGGGAACTTCCAAAGAGGTGGATGATGCTGTCACGACCCGCACCCACTTTTCGGACGCGAGCTCGTGAGCAAGCCAGCTACGTATCGAGCGGACTCCAGCCCAACTCAAATCCTTAAACGCTGTCAAGGCCTAATCATGGTGAAGTAAATCTCTATCTCAATCCACAATGAGTATATAAACATGAATGGACACTATGGGTTGTGGTCTGCAGTCTACTAGCATATATGTTCGATAAGACTCCAAGCATATAACAAGAGTCTCTAAACTGAATTAATAAGCAGAACATCTCATGATAAGGAATGAAAAGCACGAAAGGATAACAATGTACTATCACTAACAAATACTTGAGACATATATCACAATCATCCACCATCCCGCTCTGCCACTAACTCTATGCAATCGCTAAACCTGAAGAGATCATCAGGTCCTCAGAGGACATAGCAAGATACATATAAACATGCCTATCTAGCAGTTTATTATGCAATAAAGAAAATACTGGAAATAAACAGAAAAAATTCCAATCAATACGAAAACACGGTTATACACGACTGGAAGAACCACTACGCCTAAACAAACTGCTGGAGGAGAACAAATGAACACGATGTCACGATGTCAATGGATAATCAATCAAATACTCAAACCCTCGCCCCTAGTGTGGACTCGCGGGTTTGAACAACTACTAACCCTCGCCCCTAATATGGACTCACAGGTTAGCTTCAAGAAAACACCCTCGCCCCTAATGTGGACTCGCAGGTACGGAACAGATAACTACTAACCCTCGCCCCTAGTGTGGAC
>JANAVB010042819.1:1127825-1187825 GCA_029216955.1 Iris pallida
TATCGTTTTTGCCCCTGTGGCCAGAATTGGACTTAAGGACAGATAATTCTAGCTAATTTGACTATTCTGAAAGTGTTGGTACTATTTAGTTTAGTATCTGGAGATTTCTGCATGTGTTGACTGATTGTGGCTCATTGAGTGGTATAGTATTATTGGTTTCACCAGCTAAGGACCTCATGCAAGTACACTTTCTGATTGCTTTTCGATTCATAGTAGTCTATATATTTCATGTTGATACATATGATGTTGACACGCTCGTCATACGGAGTAGTCGGAAGGGAAAATATCTTAGTAGACATGTGGACTACCCAGAACTATCCCCCGTGTCTTTCGTGGAGAATAGCAGCTGCACACGACACGTGCAGGGTACCGGATTTACCCCTTAGTCGTTCACATGTCGAAACAGATATTTCACATCACATAGGTAGTTGTATTTTATTTGTTTTCCTTGTCTTCTCCACCACTTGCCATGTCATCAGTACTTTCTAGTTTTCATATCTCATATGTTATTTTCATGTCTTGTTAATTCTATTGTGTTCTCGCATTGCCGTCGGTTTGTGTTCTTGTTCCATTCCTGACTGAAAACTAATATTTTTCAGGTTTAGCCGCGATCACTCTTAGTACTGGAAAGGCATGGGTACGCTGAGGTCAACCTAGATATTGGAACTAGCTGACTTTACTATTTTATGAGACATTGTATTTTCCTTCAAATATAAATTTTGTAATAAATTTAAAAATGTGAATGAGCAATAAAGTTTATTTTGAGCATTTATTTTTTGCGGGCTTGAGTTACTCCGTCTCTCTAAAGAAAGTCGAGAAACTTTGAGTGAAGCTTTGCTACAGGCAGATTCATGCTTAGCCCAGCTCAAAAGTCCTGACAATACACCGGTGTCGTGTCCCCAATGCCACAGTGTGATGGAGTCAATTCCTAATATTACTTTCACACAAGAGGATATGCTGTTGAAGCATAATCGACATGACAGGCATCTATGCTGCACAGGGTATATTGACCTGACCGAGGTTGACAGGATTTTCATCGATCCTGGGTCTTCCATTAGCATTATTCTTCAGAGTATGTTATGACCATTGAGGATTCCTACTAGTGAGTTGACTTACACTAGTACGACAATTGTTGGTTTCAATTCTGAAAGAAGTAAACCATTGGAGAAAATTTGTCTGAAGATTCAAATAGGTGATCTTCGAACCATGGCAACCTTCTATGTTATCAATTCAGACGTATCTTATAATATCCTACTCGGAAGACCATGGATACATGAACATAACATTGTACCTTCGACTCTCCACCAATGCTTCAAGTATGTGGATTCTCAGGGGACCGTAAAAACTGAATTTGTAGATCTCAATCCTTTTAAAGATGTTGAAGCCTATTTCTTTGATTTAATACTCTATAAACAGGAGCATGTGAAGTAAATATCCGATATGGCTGAAGATCGATCACCTTCAGAAGACAATCGCTTTCAGAAGACCAATCGCCCTCAGAAGATCAACCTTTGAAGATTAAGGTTAAGGGTAGGATTCGACCCCAACCTGTCGATGATGAACCTTTGATGATTAAAGTTAAAGGAAAAACTCAAGCTACGTCTGATGAATCTATGAGAATTCCAGTCAAAAGTCGAGTTCAAACCAACATTAGTAATCAGCCTCTCATGATCAAGGTTAAAGGACGTACTTTTCGTCCAATTGATTCAGAACCACTAGTTATCAACCTTGGCAAGTCTACGCCTAAGACGGATGATGGTCCGTTAATGATTAATCCAAGGCGTAGTAACCAGTCTGTCAATGATGTAAATATTGATCAATCTGTGTTTTTCTATTTTAATGAAGATTTTCTTTTGGAGTACATGGCTGTCAAATATATTGAAAGAATAACTTTATCCGTTGATAATCAAAGTCATCGACATAAAACTGACATAAATACAGAGGAAATCTTATATATTAATCACAAAGAGAATTCTTTTCCTTCTCATGTCGATGTTGGGCCCTATGCTCAGATGTTGCTAACATCTACTCCTTATTTTCTACCTGTTGCCTCATCATCACAAGCTTGTGTGGCTTATAGACGTCATGAAGAATCTTATTTTGTGATCCCGTCTAATAAGAAAAACAAGCGTCAAATTGTGTTTGGTTTGGCTAGGAATTTTCCTATTATACAAACAGATAATCTCAAAGAGAAGGATAAAGAAAAAAATTAGAATTGACAGATATAGTCAACAATCCCGTAAGATTATCCAAAGTATGGGATATGATTTGAAAACCATGTCCGGTCTCAATATAGGAAAAGGTAGACGATTACCATTATGTGGTAATCCGTTTTATCAACGTACACGTCATGATTTTGGATATGATACATCCCACATATTTAAGGAAAATATGGAAGATGAATTTTCTTCTAGTTCTTCACAATCCTCAGATTCGGAAGGAGTCCAGTATGTTGAATTTGAGCACGTCTTTCAGTTAATATGGTTCAAACCGATGATGGGTCTGAACTATTTGAAAATGACCCTTGGGCACAACAAATGGATACTCAGTGGGAGCTCCGGTTTGAACAGCGACAGCCACCTACAGAAGATGAAATCATCCAGATTGATGTTGGAGACAAAATTACGTCAAAGCCAATATTTATCAGCAAAAACCTTTCCGAAGATGAAAAAGAAAAGTTGATAAAGCTGATAAAAGAATATATTGATATCTTTGCATGGAGCTATGAGGATATGCTAGGTCTGGATCCTAAAGTAGCTACCCATAAACTCAATATTCTTCCTAATGCCAAACCTATAAAACAACAGCAGCGACATTTTCGACCAGACATAATGGATGCAATTGAAGCAGAAGTTAAAAAGTTGATCACATGTGGCTTTGTCTGTGAGGAACAACACCCAGATTGGGTCGCCAATATTGTTCCAGTCATGAAAAAGAATAAAAAAGTTCGAGTTTGCATAGATTTTCTAGATCTCAACGCAGCTTGTCCAAAAGATGAATTTCCACTTCCAATCACCTATGTCATGATAGACAATACATGTGGTTTTGAACTTATGTCTTTCATGGACGGATTCTCAGAATACAACCAGATTAAAATGCATCCAGAAGATGAAAAACACACCGCTTTCCGTATACCCTTTGGAGTTTGTTGCTACACGGTTATGCCTTTTGGTCTAAAAAATGTCGGCGCTACATATCAACGGGCCATGAGCAATATCTTTCAAAAACATCTTTAAAAAGTAGTTGAATGTTGCGTAGATGATATCGCCGTCAAAAGTCGATCAAAAGATGATCACATTCAAGACTTGAAGACAGTATTTGAGTTGATGTGTCAACATCAACTAAAGATGAACCCCACTAAGTCTTTCTTAGGGGTTTCCAGTGGCAAATTTATAGGATTTGTCATTACTTCTCAAGGTATCCATGTTGATCCTAATAAAGTTAAAGAAATTCTTGAAATGCGTCCTCTACACAATCTGAAAGAGCTTCATGGCTTTCAGGGTCGCATTGCTTATATCAGGAGATTTATATCAAATCTTTCTGGGAAATGTTATCCTTTCTCTCGTTTATTGAAGAAGGGTGTGTCATTTGTTTGGGATGAAGCATGTCAAAAAGCATTCAATGACATCAAGCATTACCTCACAAATCTACCTGTTTTAGTACCCCTAGTAGTGGAAAGACCATTTTTGGTGTATGTTCGAGCATTGGATCATTCCCTTGGTGCTCTTCTTGCACAGAAAAGTGGTGAAGGTCATGAACAGGCAATTTATTAACTCAGTCGAATGATGGTTGGGGCTGAACACAGGTATACTCCTGTGGAAAAAGAATGTCTAGCCTTGGTGTTTGCTATTCAAAAGACACGACATTATGTATTAAGGCAGACTATTCATGTCATCTCCAGAATAAATCCTCTTTGAATATTAATGAAGAAGCCGAGTATTCTTAATTCCCGATTAGCTACCTGGGCAATGTTGCTTACTCCCTATGATATGGTCTACATACCTTAAAAATTAGTGAAGGGTCAAGCGTTAGCTGACTTCTTAGCAGCTCATCCTATACCTGAAACTTCTAAGCTATATGATGACATTCCAGATGAAGTCGTAGACTGCAACATGACTATGAAAAATGATATTTGGCAACTATACTTTGATGGAGCATCATGAGTTGGACCAAAAAGAAATATTATCTCCGGAGTAGGCATTGTCTTGGTCTCTCCTGATAAAATAGTTATATACCATGCTTATTCCCTCAACGAACCATGTTCCAATAATGTGTCAGAGTATAACGCTCTGCTAATTGGTCTTCAAGTAGAAAAACAATTGGACATTGAGTTCTTGGAAGCCTATGGAGACTCTCAGCTGATCGTCAATCAAGTCAGAGGGATATATAAAGTAAGAAATCCTGACCTCATTCCCTATCATAAAGTGGTAATCAAACTGGCTCTTTCATTCAAAGGGTTCTTCATTGAATTCGTACCACGCTCTCAAAATTTGAAAGCTAACACTCTTGCTAGTTTAGCTGCAGACCTAGCAGTTCCAATCAGAAGATAAAATACCATCACTTTGTTGGATCGAGACCTATTCTGTGTCGAGAATAATTTGCACATCGAACAGAGTTATGCTACAGAATCGAATTTTCAGCAAAAGGATTGGAGAAGTCCATTTATTAATTATGCGGTCTATGGGATTTTACCTGAAGATCCAAAGAAAGCTGTATTAGTCAAAAGACGATCGTTTCGATTTTACTATGATGCTTCTATGCACATGTTGTATCGTCGTTCTTATGACGGGCTTTTACTGCATTGTCTCTCGGAAAGCGAAGCTAAGCAAACACTTCGTGAAGCTCATGATGGAGTTTGTGGTGCACATCAACAAGGTCCAAAGTTACAGGACCGTATTCGAAGGATGGGTTATTGTTGGCCTTCTATGATAGCAGATGTTGTGGATTACGCAAGACGATGTAAAGCATGTCAGATTCATGCTGATTTTATTCATCAACCTTCTGAATTTCTATATTCTACGGCAGCTTCTTGGCCTTTCGAAGCTTGGGGTATAGATATTATTGGTCCGGTTAATCCCCCTTCTGTCAAAGGGCATCGATTTATCCTTGCTATAACTGATTATTTTTCTAAATGGGCAGAAGTAGTTCCTCTTCTTGAAGTAAAAACGTCTAATGTGGTTAACTTCATCAAACATCATGTCATTTATCGTTTCGGGATTCCTCGAAGGATAATCCATGATAATGGACCACAATTTGCCAGTCAGGCATTTTATCGATTTTGTGACAAAAATTGGATCCAGAACTTATCTTCTACAGCTTACAATCCAGCTGCTAATGGTTTAGCAGAAGCTTTCAATAAAATAATTATTAAAATTCTCAAAAAGTTCGTTTCTTCTAATAAACGTGATTGGAACGAGAAACTTGGAGAATATTTATGGGCTTATCGAACAACAGTCCGAACTCCAACTGGTTTTACACCATTTTCATTGGTTTACGGATATGAAGTTGTTCTTCCACTAGAGATCCAGATACCATCTCTTAGAATAGCCATTGCTAATGAGCTAACTACGGAGAATAATGACCGCTTAAGACTCCAGGAACTTGAAGGTTTGGATGAGAAGCGTCTTCAAGCACAACAGCACGTTGAGCTGTATCAAGCCCGCATATCTCGAGCTTTCAATCGCAAAGTTAAAAAAAGGGTATTTAAAGTAGGAGAGCTAGTTCTAGTTGTCCGAAGACCTATGGTTATGACTCATAAGAGTAAAGACAAGTTTCAAGCTAAATGGGAAGGTCCTTATGTAGTCGAAACCGTATTCTCTAATGGTGCTTATAGGTTATCTAAACCTAATGGAGATTTGCTCATGATGTCGATCAATGGTAAATTCTTGAAGAAATATTACGTTTGAATTTTTTCTTCATTCTCCAGCTGCCAAGGTTTGGTTAAGCTGATTATTTATTCCGCCAAAAGAGAATTTTGATTTTCTTTCTTTCCAGCTGATTTCAATTAGAAAAGATTTATTATCTATCATGTCCATAATACCTCTGAATAGATATTAATCTACTTCTTTGAGTCATTGCAGTCTATCATGTCCATATTACCTCTGAATAGATATTAATCTACTTCTTTGAGTCATTACAATCTATCATGTTCATATTACCTCTGATAGTATTGTACACTCTAAAAAGAAAAAGATTTATTATCTATCATGTCCACATTACCTCTGGATAGATATAATCTACTTTGTTGAGTTTTGAAGACTTATCATGTCCATATTACCTCTGATAATTATTTTCTATCTAATACCTATTTTATAAACATTTCATTCATTTCATGGTTTGAAATGTTATATCAGCAAAAGGAAGAAAATGATAGAAGATAAAATTCTTTATTGGGTACAAAAATTTCTAAGGCGGAGCAGATAGATCTTCAATTATTTTCTGCAATTCTGTCAGACGCTCTTCGCGAAAGCCCAATACAGTTGTATATGCTATGGATTGTCGAGCTTCCGCAGTACAAAGATGGGAGAGTTCGGCAAAGGCAGCTATCATTTTATCCTTGGCCTCTTCGAGAGTCTTGATATTTGATTCAGCACCAAAGATTCGTTCTTCCAAAATGGAACTCTGTCTCAAATATTTATCTCGATCCGCCATCATCTGGTTTTGCTCCTTCTTTAATCGAGCTAGCTTAGCCTTGACTTCGCAAATTTTATTATTTTGTTGATAGATTTTGATGTTCATTGAGTCATAGGCTTCTTGGTGCTGCTCCAACAGGGGTTTATTCTCTCTCCAGAAAGTCCTTTCTATGGCAACCTTATTGCTATATTCTTAAAGAGATTCTTTGAAAATAGTTTCCCGAGTTGTATATTCATTTGTGAGAGCATCATACTCAGATTGGTTGAGCCTTTCAATAGTCCCACTTGAGAACCTTAGATATTCTTTGATTGGCTGTTCAAGTCCTCAGACTATCTTTTGCAAGGCTGCTACCCTCTCAGTATCATTAAATATTACGATGTTGTCAATGTGGTAGCAATCGCACTTTTCAACCTCTCATAACTGAGGCCTTTTTTTAAAACCATCGTGATCAATGCTGCCAAAGTTTTATAAAATGTCTCAATATGAATCTCTACGAAAAGATTCATATCAGCATTAGAGCTTGGTGTATCAGCAATATCTGCCAACCTCTTCTCCCGAAAACCAGAGACAGATGTTGTCGTCGCTGTGGTAGCAAGCTAAGTTAATGCTATATCTGTCATCGTTACCATGGCCAGTTGATCCCAGGGGTTTCTGGGACTATATCTTCAGCAACCTTTTCTGCCGCTTCTGGTGTTTGAGTTTCGGTGGTGGTGGATGATATTATGGAGGTGGTGTCTTCTATGATCGATTCAGGTTTGAACACTACTGTCTCAAGAACCTGGTCCAGATTAGCAGCAGTAATTGATGGTGTTGCTGCAACATCTATTATCTCAGTAATCGGTTCTTTGGTAGCAACCGATTCTCTGAGCATTGCTGGCTCTTCTTCTGCAGTCAGCTCTTCATCTCTTTCCTGGACAAGAGAAGACAATTCTTGGCGTGCCTCTCCTGTAGACTCTTCTTGTATCTCCACAGATAGAGAACCTTCTTCAGAAAGAGAGTCCTCTTTTGAAGAAAAACTTCCTTCTTCAGATTCTATTACCTCTTCAGGGATAGGTTTTTGAGGAAGAGGAGCAACGGGCTTTGCCACAGTGACGATCCCTACAAAGATTAAACAAGATAGTCAATATACGAAATTATAATACATATTTTTGTATAAGTTTTGTGTAATTTATCTTTACCTGGAGTAGGTGCAGGACGCGATAAGTGTACGTCATAATCTAGGTCCCAATCATCGTCATCCAAACCCAGACCTGGTTCGTCCGAGGGGATGGGTTCCGGATTATTAGCATGAGTTATGGTTGTGTCTTCGACAGCCTTCATCTTTTATGGCAAAGTTAGGTGCAATGAAGTGCTAACTCGTCTTGGAGATAGGACTCATGTAACTTCTGTCATTTCTGCCGGTTGTGGCGCTGAAGATCCTTCTCCAAGTTGAGCTGATGAAGGTATAATGTTTGGAGTCTCTTCGATAGAATTTTTGCTTTCTGGGGTAGAGACTCTCTATTTGGAAGGCCCTTTAATAATGACCTTCTTCTTCTTCTCCCGGAGAGTAACCGTTGTGTCTGATTTTTGCTTCCTGGTGGCAAAAATGGTAATTGCTCCTGCATCTGTCTCTCCAACTCCCATAGGGATCGTTTCCAGATATTCATCTGGAACAGCATCATCAGGTATATCCGAGGGCACCACAACTGGTTCTTCGACGTCTCCTTCTTTTTCCCATCGAAGACTTCCTTTCATATTGTATTCTTTTGGAAAAGAACGAATGAAGACATAAAAATTAGCATACGAATGAAGTATTCGCAACTCAGTTGTGCTTGAGGGAATTTGGCACCGGTGCATCCAGCGCTGAAATATTGCCATGCCCTCGCTTCATCAACTAGTTTTCCATAATTGATGAAGCTGGTGGAGGGATTACTAACATGAAGCTGGTCATATCCGAACTGACGAGCGAACCGACTGGGTAGATACGGTTCGAAGATGCAGTTGTCTTTAGTTCTATACATCAGATGTGAGGGTCTGATGCATATTAGCCAATTAAAGACTGGCACAGGTATCTCAGTTCTATCTCGACCTACGTCTTCAAATTGTACACCAAAACAGTCGGCTGAAACTGGTGGTCATGTGCAGAAAAAATTCCACCCATAGGGGAAGTTCGGTGCTGCCCGTGTATCTGTCACTGAAGTTGCCTTCCGGGTGGCTTTACTAAACTTCTGAAGGAATACCTCCGCATTATTTTCAGGGCCTGGTGGTAATAAGCTGCAGTTGTGATGCAGTAGCCAGCCCATCAAATAGGTATAGGGCATCTCCACCCTAGGGAAATCGTGACGGTAGGGAGCATTCTTGATCAATTCTTCACCAAAAGCTCGTAAACTCGCGTTCATCCTGCAAACCATTGCCGGTAATAGGCTGAGTTTAGCCTTGAATACCAAACATACTGCTGGCCACAGTACGTTTCGGTAAATTCTGTCAACTGTGCCGGTCCCTGGTACGACCCACCTTTGCAACCACAAAGAAAGAAAGCCCGCCAAGAAGGCTTCCTTTGAGAGCTTTTGACTGCCATGTCTTAAAAAGCTCAATGTTTCAATCCCTGCAGAAAATTCTCCAGCTTTGGTGGTTAAATACTTGTCCGGGGACTTATATTTGATCATCCAAGTATTTAACAAGTCGGCAAAAATTATTGAGTAAGGATTAATGGTTTTAACCTTGCTATCTTGGAATCTCTCTTTATCTTCCTTGGACACTCTATTCTTATGATAGAATAGATATGTTGTCCATTTATTGATATATGCCAAATTCGATCCACTTTCATTCATAGTGGTGCAGATCAAATAATGACACATCAGCTCTTGGTATACCTCGACTAAGCGAGGGTTTTTCTTATTAATTTTTGCTAGTTCCCAGTTGGAGGGAACATACTCCTCATATAAAACTTCTCCCATTGGTAGCTTGGTGATAAATTGCATCCTATGGAGTGCAAAACCTATTTCGCCTACCGGGGTCGCATAGGTTCTCGTCGAGCTGATATATAACTCCATCAGAGCTAGGAACAAGTTATTGTTTATGGGTATTCCTTGACCTGTGGAGGCTGCCGCTTCTAACAGTCCGATGGCTTGCAGTTCTACTTCGAAGGTCTTCATGACCCAAGCACTAAGTTGAACCCAATTTTTATTGTGAGGGGTTATCCACCCTGGAAGCCTAGGGTTGACTTGGGGATATAATACTGAAGCGTTCATAAACTTGTTAATGAACATCGATATCTGCACTGGCTGGATCAGAGACGAGCCCTCACTTGGTGTGGATCCAGGTAATAAGCATGAGAAAGGAGTGACACTACTACTAGGAGTACTCGAATGATAGCCTATTTGGTTTTCAACCCATTTGAATATAATTCTCCCCGATCTTCCATGACTGTTGGGAGTCAGATTCCAGATCATCTGCCTCGGATGAGTGGCGTGAACAAAAGAAGAAAGAGGATAATCCCTTGGCATTGTTGGGAGATACATTATCCTTTTCCCAAACTTGAACACCCAGGACTCCTTCTTGGGGTTTGTCTGAGATTGAAAATCGATTGCGCCCCCAAACATGAATGCGGGTTTCAAGTAATGCTGGCCATCCAATGACACCAGTAATTCTCCGTTCATCAAAGATAACAACATTCTGTCTCCCTGAGCAGCTATCAACTGTTGTCTTTCCTTGGGATATTGCTTGTCGGATTAAGAAAACTCGACATGGGATAAGTTCTCCAAATAGTTTGATCCCAAAATGCCAGTTAGGGAGCCAAACACCTCGGAAAGAGGATGGATTGCCAAGTCTACTGTAAAAAGAAGTTAAAACAAAAAAAATCAAGTTAGTAAAACTCTAAGTTTGAACTCTACGCAAACTCAAGCTCTACGCAAATGTCTCTACACGAGTGAATTTTTGAGTTATTATGCGTAAAAGGTTTTCTATTTTAAGAGAATTTGTTTTATGCATTTCTCTGAAAATGTTCTACGTAGTCTATGACTGAAAGTTTTTACGCGTACTTTTTCTTTGTTCAAAAGAGTAAAGTTTTACATGTGAAAACACAGTCTTTTTTTACTTTCATATTTTTAGATTTACGCTGGCACATATAACGTGAGAGTTCTACGCTGGCACGTATAACGTGAGCGTATTTTTGGTTTTAAGTTTTACGCTGGCACGTATAAACGTGGGCGTATGATTTAGGGTTGCTTTTAGGTCATTTTCTCTGACGAAATCCATAGTCAAAATAGATAGGATTTCTACCTATCATGGTTGGAGCCACGTTTGGGTTGGTCTTTGGGGTCTCTTCGTGGTTCTTCTCCGGTGATGCTGCGGTGGCGTGGAGTTCCTCCGACGATCTAGCCATCGACGAAGCGACGACAAGCTTTTTGCCCTTAGCTGAGGCGGCGACCTTGTTCTTGGGTGCCATTTGCTCGAAGTCCGATTTTGAGGATAAGTGCAGAAGAGATTGAGAATGAAAGAGATGAGTAAAGTTCTCTCTCTTCCAACAGAGTTTTACTTATAGAAAATTCAAAATTGATTCGAAAATAAATGTTGGGTATCCCTAATTTTATGCTGGTGGCTGTTGGATATCCTAAACTTTACGCTCATGTTCAAAGTATTCCAAATATTGGAAAATTTAAAAACTTTGAAGGGGGTCTTGTAGAAGCGTAAATAAATTTCGTACACCAAGTCAAAGAAGTTGAGATCTTTACGCAAAGACAGTTCCAGAAACTACACGAAGCCCATTTCAGACTTTACGCAAAGGTCAAACTAAGTCAAACTCAAGCTCTACACAAGGGTTAATTTAGACTTTACGTGAAGACAGTTTTACTCTCTACGCGAAGAATGAGCTGTCCATGCTGCATTAAATGCACGAAGATACTGTTCTGACAGATTGATTCTCTGACAAATAGTTGCACAGAAGCCAAGAAGATTTTTCACACCAACCCAGGATTGTTGTTTAGTATGCCAACGAGCTGCTTTACGCTCGAGGAACAACCTCCTCTTTACGCATAAGAGTTATTTGAGCTTTTACGCTCAAGGCTATCTCAGCCACTCTTTTTGCACGTAGAGTTTATTTGAGCCTTTACGCTCAAGGCTATTTTTAGCCGCTTTATGCAGGAAGCTTACTTTGAGCTATTTTATGCTCAGACATGCCTAAATAGCATACCTTACGCATCGTCTATCCTGATTGTGTGGGAACATGGTTTTCTGACGTGGCCTTCATGCCATACTTCTCGAAGAACGTGTGTACGTGTTCTCCTTATTTTATTGGATTATGGGACATGTGTCAACATGAGTAGAGGCCAATTTCTGTATGTGGGTGACAGTTATTCTACCAGCCTGCGTAGAGACCCAATGTTGGTACTTTTTACGCACAGAAGAACAAGCCTATATAAAGACTTCTCTTTTAAAGAAGAAGGGACTAGGTTTTTCAGGCCAGATATCTTAAGAGAATTCATACTTTCAGAGCAAATTGATTTTTCAGAGCATTTCTCTTCAACTTTTTCTCAAGAACAGAGTGAAGCAAAGCAGGAAAGCATTCGACCGTACCATCAGTGCCAATTGTGTCGATACCTTTTTGGTGACTTAGTTCTTCCAGTTGTTCATCTCCAAGCAGTTTTCTTCATCATCATCGTGTGGTCCAAGGAACAAAGTGATCGCTCTCAGATCAGACTTCCATAGCAATACTCTCCAGAATTTACTTGTACTGTTGTACATTTTCTTTCGTTTTCTTTCAAAAGCTTTAGGGCATTTTGTTAAGTGAAACACGGCCCCCGCCGGCCCCCGTCGCACCGACCACCGAGAGTGTGAGAGAGAGAGAGAGAGAAGATTACCTGGAGAGAGAGAGAGAAAATTTGGGGGGGAATGAAAAGTTGCCCCCCCCCCACCCCCGTCGGCTAAATTTAAGTTAGGGCTGGATATTTAGCGACGGACTAGCGACGGATATATTCCGTCACTATGTGGTCGCTATACCACCCTAGCTGGACGACAGAATATCCATCGCTATATGGTCGTTAAATTTTACGATAATTTTTTTAACATTTTCCGCCAACTTTTGCCAACTAAGCGACATCATAGCGACGGATTCTTCATCCGTCGCTATATCTCCGTTGACTTAACGACGGATGGCAACTCTAGAGGGGGGTGAATAGAGTTTATAACAATAATAGCCAATTAAAAATTAAAAACTTTCACAAGCTGACAGTAATCAGAGTAAATGCGGAAATAAATAAGGAGCAAGAAAGCATACGCAAATACAACCGATTTTTAACCTGGTTTCTCTCGTGGAGGACTAGTCCAGGCCTGAGAACTCTAGCTCAGGATTAAATCCACTATTTGTGAAATAGTAGTTACATCTCGTGCCTTTTCTTCAGAAGAGCACGTCAACTTCTTACAAAGATCGCAGTGGCGATGCTTGGAATTTTCCAAGCAACTTCTTGATCTCTTGCACAAACTCCTAACTGAAAAGTACTGAGCACTTGAGGCTTAGGGAGCTTGTGGCTAGTAGATGAAGAAGGGTATGGCTTGTATAGAGCTTTAGAGAGAAGAGAAGAAAAGATTGGATGAATGAAAATAAGAGAATTCATTGCCTATTTATAGGATACCAGGTAGGCAGAATTCGGCCAGAATTCTGGTTGGAATATTCAAAAATTTGGCCGTTGGACAACTTGCAACCAGCCAACCCTAAAAATTAGGGTCCTAATTTTTGGGAGGCAGAGTTCGGCCCGAACTCTGTCTCCAGAGCACATAATAGGTCCAATTTGTAAAAGGGCTTATTTGGATTTTTGTGGAGCTTGTGATTTGGGGTATGGGTATAGGTTAAGTCTCAGATGCTCAGCACAGCTCAGTTTATATAAGTCTAGACTCAATAAAATTGTAAAATACAGACTCAAAAAAATATATTGCATTGTAAGTGCGAGCCGTCGTCTGGCTTGTACTGAATGTAGTCTTCATGTGTCGTATTGAATTATCACAAGTATCATATAGTCAATTCTATCAATATTTGGTTGACTGTGATTTTGTGTCAACAACTTAGGCAAGCTTCCTTCTCCCAAGCCATGGGACGAAGGATCGAGTGTCATTTTCAAAACACGCTGAGCAAACTTCTAAGACAGCCGTGGGACCTTTTCCAAGTTCTAGCATATTTTGACCCGTCGAGATTATTCCCTTAGCTATGTGCGTTCGTAGCTTTTATATTAGCCTACTTGTGAAAGTTGAAAACATGCGAGTTATTAAGTGAAGGCTAAGATGAGGCAAGTTCACCGAAACTACCCCACTTGTGCGGGGAATCGCCTCGACCGAGCGAGCCTTCGAGCAGCCGTTGCAAGGCTAAGTCTGAACGTCGTCGGCATTTTGATTCCTCGGATTGACTTTGCGGGACGGGGCACTACATCATACACCACTCAGATTAAGTCTCGTCCTCAAAACTTTTCTGAAGGCAAGCCATCCTACCATTTCTATGGCCAAGACTTAATCGTTCCTAGACACTGAACTATAACAATAATGCGGGGTACACCATGATTTATCGTACACACTCCGCCAATGCGTTTCTTCGATTTCGAGCCACGCTCGCACGACTATCAATCTTTTTCCTTAACACGATCTCAAATTTTCGAAACTCATCCATTCTCCTGTCTTGCTTGAACTCAACGTATCACTTGGTTGGATCGTGCACGCATTCCAGGCGTCCTCAAAATTCATGCATTCAGCCAAACCGCATGATAGAGAATTCATCGTTCTCACTCGAGTCGCATCGTACACATACTCAAGCATCCCTGAAATATATGCATGTCAACCGAGTCTCGTGAGCAGGGTTT
Source organism: Iris pallida (assembly GCA_029216955.1). Lineage (NCBI taxonomy): Eukaryota > Viridiplantae > Streptophyta > Magnoliopsida > Asparagales > Iridaceae > Iris > Iris pallida. The sequence goes on from JANAVB010042819.1 coordinate 1,142,279, forward strand.
CCTATATTCATGATTCACGCTATCCATCCATGCCAATCCTCAAGATCAATCTTTCGATTGCTAACTCTTGAAACAGGGGCATCTCGTCTAACCGCTAGGCTATTTCTCAAGGCTAACACTACCAAAATACAGTAAATTAGCGACCAAAAATTAGCGACGAAAATTTTTCGTCGGCGTTAGCGACGGCTTTGTGGCAACTAGCCGACGGATTACCAACGACAAGCCGTTACATTTTTTATTTTATTTTTAGGAGGAGGAAAGGTCGCACATCCGTCGCTAGGGCGTCGTTGATATAGCGACGGATAGTCAGCCGTCTCTATGCAGTCGATTATTTAGCAGGAATTGTATGGAGAATTGGTAGGACAATTCTTCGACTACGTAGCGACGGATATTCAGTCGACAAGTATCAAAAATAGCGACTAACGGGCGACGGATTCCGTCGCTACATATACGTTCCAGACTTAAATTGAAATGGCGGGGAAAACTTTTCACATTCCCCCCAAATTCACTCTGGTCTCTCTCTCTCTCTCTCTCACTATCTCTCCCGCGGCTTCGGTGATCGGCGTCCTCTCCTCTCTCTCTCCCGAAGGTAATCCCCTCTCTCTCTTTTTCGATCTCTCTCTCTCTCTCGCGGTGTCGTAGGGGCAGCGGGGGCGGCGGGCTTGGGACAGGGGCGTCGGGGGCTGGGCGGCAGGCTTGGGGTGGGGGCGTCGGAGGCTGGGCGGCAGGCTTGGGGCAGGGGCGCCGGGGGCTGGTCGGCTTGCTTGGGGCGGGGGCGTCGGGGGCTGGGCGGTGGGCTTGGGGCGGGGGCGTCGGGGGCTGGGCGGCGGGCTTGGGGCGGGGGCGTCGGGGGCTGGGCAGCGGGCTTGGGGCGGGGGCGTCGGGGGCTGGGCGGCTGGCTTGGGGCGGGAGCGTCGGGTGCTGGGCGGCGGGCTTGGGGCGGGGGCGTCGGGGGCTGGGCGGCGGGCTTGGGGCGGGGGCGTCGGGGACTGGGCGGCGGGCTTGGGGCGGGGGCGTCGGGGGCTGGGCGGCGGGCTTGGGGCGGGGGCATCGGGGGCTGGGCGGCGGGCTTGGGACGGGGTAAAAGGAAGCATGTATCTATCACGAGAGCGTAGCTGGCCAGTTACAGAACATACATACTTCCTTTTCAATCTCGCTTTTTCTGATGAAAAAGGAAGCATGTATGTTACTGTAACTGGCCAATCACGATCTGGTGACTCTCTTGTAATGGTATTCTAGCTCGAGAAGAGAGAAATCCAAGTACAGTTGTTACTAAACCTTTCACGATACTAATCCGAAATGGTCTATACTAATCCAACACGGCCGATACCTATCGGATATGACCGATACCAAATTGATAAGGCCAATATGAATCCTAGCTATACGGCTGATACATGTACATATCGGATATAGGACGATACCAATTTGTTAAGGCCAATACCAATCTGATACGTCCTACACCAAACCGATAGACCGATACTAATCTGATACACTAGATACTAAGTGCATCCGGCCTATACCAGCGGATCCACCAATTACTGCACGATAGGTCCAACGACTCCAGTTACGTCCGGTTATTGGTGAGTACATGATTACATAGTAATTCTGTTAGTCTTGTGATACAGATTTTTACTCTCTCATGCTACAAACGTCAAAACTTTTCCAGTGCTGCTCCCTCTAATGATGATGAACGCAAAAAACTAACGTCACAACTTTTATAATTTGAGTAAATTTCTTTACCCTATATAAAAATTTCTGTTGTCAGAGAGATGGCTCCTAGGACTCGTCGAGGTGGTGCTGCTAGTCGAGGAAGGGGCCGAGGCAAGAAACCCTTGGAGGTCGACACGGAGGAAGTCCCCGTCGTCAAACAAGAGCCGGTGACTGTTAAGAAGGAGGTGTTACCAAAGGTCGAGGTCAAGGAAGAATCGATGACCATCAGGGAAGAGATTGCTCCCAAGGTTGAAGTTAAGGAGCCACCGTCAGAGAGTAGTAGCATCGGGACCGACCCTTCTGTTCCTACAGAAGACCTCAACCAGATTGAGCCTTCGTATGCAAAGTGGCTGATAGAATGGTACATGCCTCAACGCAACTATGATCCCTGGCTGTGAGGATTCATCGTCTGACTTGCGGTCTTTGCTGAGGCCAAAGTCGATTTTCCTGTGTTTTGGAATTTTGGAATATTTGTGGAAATTTTGGAATATTTGTGGGAATTTTGGAATATTTGTGCTATGATCGGATTATAATGACGGATATTAGGTTACTCTTCAGGATAATTGATGTCTATTTTATATTAATTTGGTTTGGTCTATATGATTCTTGGATAATTGGTGTGCATTAAATTCGTATGTGCATATTTGGTCTATGTGATTCTTGGATAATTGGTGTGCATTAAATTCGTATGTGCATATTTGGTCTATGTGATTCTTGGATAATTGGTGTGCATTATATATTTGGTCTATGTGATTGTTGGATAATTGGTGTGCATTATATATTGGTTTAGTTTATGCATATTTTTGCGAACATGGAAAGTGCTGCAATTTTTTTTAAAAAAAATCTCATTTAGCGACGGACTAGTGACCGGTTAACGACGGATATTTCCAGTTTCCGACTACTGTTCGACGGCATATCCGTCGCTAACTGGAGATTTGAAAATATTTCCAGGTAGCGACGGGTGGTCGACGAAATATCCTTCGGCAATGTTCTCGTGGTATATAGTTCGACGGAATGGCGACGACGTATCCACCGCCATGGTTCTGGAAATACCAAGCATTTCCAGAACATGGTCGACGGATAATCCGTCAGTATTCTGTCGCTAACCCGTCCTTTGTTAGCGACGGGGATCGACGGAATAGCGACGACCCATCCGTCGCCATGGTTCTGGAAATGCCAAGCATTTCCAGAACATGGTCGACGGATAATCCGTCAGTATGCCGTCGCTAATTCGTCGTTTGTTAGCGACGGTAATCGACGAAATAGCGATGGAACGATACACTCTGATACGCTATTACGACGGTTTACCGATGGACCACTACGTCGCTAGTGTCTATACAGTTCAGTATTTAATACTTGAAATGGACGAAAGCCCGTCGGAAAGTCGTCGCTAATGCTTCGTATTGTGAAGTCGAAAAGCCGTCGCTATTCCGTCGCTTGACGACTACGTAGCGACGGACCGTTATTAGCGACGAGCTGATTGCCGACGGATTATTTTGGCCAAGACCCGTCAGTGATCGGTCGCTAATACAAATTCTCGACGGACGGGCGACGGATCTGGCCGTCGCTAAATTGACAAATTTTGGTAGTATAAGTCAATGTCAGGATTGGAATCATAGTTCCCCAACAATAATGCCAACACTGACCCTAATCCTAGGGTCAAACCAAGTCGATAATACAGGATTTTCTACCCAAGCTCGCGTCACTCAGATTTCTAAATATCGAGCACGATTACCTATTCGCATCAATGCATTCATTGCGCGTATTCGAATCCATTCAAATAATCAATTCTAACCAATTCATGTATTCGATCACGAGATCGTCCAGCTTTGACAATATGTTGCGTCCAAATCTCATGTGAGTCCGATCATCCATGGTGGTTCATGAATCACCATGCAACGCTTCCGCAGAATAATTATTCTCATCGAGGCGTAACTCATGTTTGAGTCTAGACTAATTCATTCTCGATACGCGGATTGGACCTACGAAATCCTCAAATTCGACCGTCACGTACGCTAAGTCATTCTCGAGTCCACCTTCGCGTCAAACCATAAGTCGATACATCAAATTGCCATACCATGCAAGTTCGATCACCCCCGCTGTATGAATCACCATACCAGCGCTCACGTGGAGTAATCGCCCTAATCGGTGCGACGCATGTGCGAGGCAGGAATTGCGCTCGCATAAGACAAGAATGTCAACGTTGTGGTTATCGTTGAAGCAATCCAAATATTTTATTTTTCATCCAAGCCACGATCTCAGTTCGATAGTCCGTTTGTCCTTCGTTCAACTAGAAAATCCTCGAGCCAAGTTTATCTTTTCCTCGATACATTTCAACATCCCGAGTATAGCATCCATCGGAACAATGACATTTGCACGATCGTCATTCGTCGAGTCAGAGTACCCCCGAGTTATCGTATATCGATCTTTGATACGTCTCAATACCATCGACGATATGCGTAACCTGATGATCTACCTTAGCAACCAATTTCGAGTCGTGCGACTGATGCTATTGTCTGAACTGGATATACCACAATTCCTCAATATTCAAGATCAAGTTTGATCGCTATTCCTCAAGCTAGTTTCAATATCGTTGTCCAAAACTCAAGTCACCTTTCATTTGACTCAATCCGAAATCACAAGTACGATCCTCTAGCTTTCTCGATCAAGACATATATTTCTATTCATCGTTTCGAATCATTTTCTAACTCACGTTGCTCATTCACAGTTGTCCGAACGGTATCTCGTTCGGGATATCGAAGTCACGACCAACTAAGCGTGATACGTTCTAAGGCTTTGCGCGATCGCATCGCCTCGCCGACGTACTCGTTATTATTTCTAATCCTCAATCTCTGCTCGAATGATTTCCAAGAAAATTTATACACCACTCGTATTCGAGCCATCCGATCTAGCCTACAATCACGTTTCGTATTCACTCGATATCACATCCTTCAGATTCGTTCGACGGATCCTTAGCGTAATCGCTCACATCGCATCGACGCACTAAGTCGTTCGCACTATTTCCTCAAAATCTAGTCTTTCGCGTACGCCTAAGCATTAGTCCGATAGCGTTCGTATCGATGAACACTCTAAGTGTATCCTCGTTCCCGACCGAACGATACTTGATACCGCTCGTAACTCGTTTGCACCAAAAAGTCGGGTACGCGACACGCGGCACAACTTAGCCAAAAGACCGTGTGCATAGCTGTCCCGTGCGGACTATATTTGTATTTGCACGCTCATTGCTAATGTCGATGTAGGACTAGTTGGGCACTCATGCGACATGTTAATTTTAGCACATGTTTTCTATCGAGTCATGTTTGACACCGTTTGGCACAAAGGCCCTTGCCTACCGATACGTTCGAGTGAACGCTTGCACGAGCTTTTGAAAATATTTACTTATTTTATGGACATGCCGAGGGACATTCGAGAGAGAGCGCACACTTATTTTCCAACGACGAGCTTTCAAAACTGAGAAATTCGACGTGAAGTCCAAGGACGTAAAGCCGTGCTCTGATACCATTATGTCACGCCCCGCTCCCGTAGAAGCGATCGTCCTCGCTAAAGTAGAAGCATGGAAAATATCAGAATAATGGTCCATGCGGCTCCGGATACGAAGCCCATGCGGCTCATATGGGAGCTGTTTTATACGGTCTCATGCGGTTCGGGAGTGTATGCGGTTCAGCAGGAATATGCGGCTCGATCGATGCCACGTGTCCCCTTGTGATCCTTCCCTACAGCTGGCCCTTTGAATAGTGGCCTCATTTAATGCTCTGACACGATTTGACGACTGTGGCGGCTCTGGCATAAAGTGTCATAATGGCTCTGCCATAATGACAGACTCTTCGGGAAAAGAAGAAGATCTCTGACCCGATCCGTCAGAAATCCTAGGTTGCCACGTGGCAAATCTCATGCGGCTTAAATAGAGAACAGCTTCAAGCGGCTCACTGAGAAGTCACCCTATATGATTAGCAGAAATCAGCCATATGCGGCCCACTGAGAGCTCAGCCCCTGCGGCTCAATACAACGCTAGCTCATGCGGCTTGTAAAGACTATGCATATGCGGCTCATTGAGAGTTCGTTCCCTGCGGCTCGATGAAGCATTGTCCTATGCGGCTCACGAAGAGTATCTTCCTGCGGTTCAAGTGTTGCCCATCCTATGCGGCTCTGGCAGGACCCACAATTAAAACACGTGGCATCGGATCAATCAAGGATTTAACCGAATCTCAACAAATATATTTGACATCATCATCATAATTACTGAGATCAAGGCATATCATTTATCATCAAGCCAATGGGACACGTGGCGAGCAATCGAATATTGGTATAATCAATCATGAAGATTTAAAGCAGTTAACATTAACTGCTCACAAGATTCGGCGCTATCCGCATTAATGGCCTAGATTCATTGTAATCAGGATCAAGGGTTCAGATAGATTGAAGGAGTGCCGACATTCCAAACGAATGATCATTAGCAAACCCTAATGGTCATACCCCACTCTTATAAATAGCCAACATCATTTTTTTGCAGAACACCCCGGGCAACAAAAGAATAAAAAAAAGAGAGACAGATATACAGAGAGAGTTCCCCTCTTTTCGATAACCACAGAGAGAGAGAAGCCAGGAGAGCAACACGAGGAGAGCAAGAAGAGCATTTCTTCGTCCACGCCAAGCAGATCTTCCACGAGCCAAGGCTGCATACCAATCGTCCAAGGAGTAAGGCAGAGCGGCCGTCGCTTTCCCGAGCCTCTATCGTGACCCCCCAGAATCAAAAATAAACAATTATACTTAGACTGTTGTACCTAGGTTTTCGTCCCTAGGCTTTCTTTGTACAAACGAGTCTGTAACGTAAAGTAAAAGTCCGGTTCTCCGATAATTGTTCTGTTCTTTTATATTTTATGGCAGACACGATGGCGACTCTGCTGGGGAATAACTTCTCCACGGCTGAGGAGTTGGTGACGCAATCGGATGCAGCCAAACTTGGCTCCACACAATAGAAGATGGTCGTTCGCTTCGACCAACAGGCGTTTGAAGAGATGCTCTCTGAAGGCAGTGCTGGCCCGGTCCAGAAGCGCACCCGCACCGCAAAGGCTCGCAAAGACTGGAGGCCAAAATCATTTGCTCCTCCTCAAGCCCTCGATGGGATACCCTCTGTTGCTCAAAACGGCGAGAAGGACTCTCCTGCGGCCCTACTTCAGACCGTAGACAACTCTGCTGTCCCCAAGTCCGGCAGAAGAAAATACTATGATGCTGGACTTGCAGGGGCAAAGAGGAACTCTGCGTGATCCGAGCCGCAGAAGGATATTAGCCGTAGGGAGAAAGCCTATGCGGCTACATCCGCCAACCGCATGAAGAAAACTCATGCGGCCACATTTGTCAGCCGCATAACTTATGCGGCTACAGTTGCCAACCGCATGAATAAGACTCATGCGACTATCAAAGTCAATCGTTTGCAGAAAACCCATGCGGCCACAGATGCCAACCGCATACGGCCAGCCTGCACGGTCGAGACTCCTAGCCGCATAAGAACTCATCCGACGGCAGAAGACAACCGCATGCAGACAGCCTGTACGGTTTCCAATCCCAGCCGCATAGCATCCGCTCCATGCTCCTCTCGATCAGTTTTTGACCGTCTCTCGTACGGTCCGAACCCTGATGATTCTCTGGATGATAAGCCAGACTCAGTGGTATTCAACTTGGACTCTTCTTATTATGCACCCACGGGTGCTAAGAAGAAGAAGTCTAGGGCAGCGCGGGCTCATCAAACCCAGACAGCTGCCCCAACCTCTGACTATCGGGGCATCCCGCTGATTATCACGCGGGCTTCTGATGGAAAGTTGTATAGGACCGTTCGAGTCCAGTCCCCAGTGGCAAACGGACAAAGTGGTTCCTCTGACCTGCATGAGGCTATCCTCCACAAACGCAAGGAAAGAGAAGGGGCCTCGGCTTACAAAAAGCCCTCACATGGACGTCACTGCACCCTGATCATCGTCAACTGCTGCTGCAACAACACGGTAGTGATGGAGGACCGGCCGTCCGTCTTCCAAAGATTACAGCATCCGAGCTCGGAGGATGAGGCACCTCATGTTGTCTCCTGCAATTCCGCGCAGAAAGTCCCCGCTAAGGGGAGAGGGAAGAAGACAAGCATCTCCAGTCCGAAAATATCAACCACTACAGCTAAGAAATTGTCGACTAAATGGTTGCCCACCACCGGAGTATACCAACACACCCGTTCGAAGACAAAATCTGCTGCAATGGGAGATTCATCGTCCGCACCGCTGAGGGTCAAGGGAGCTGGGGGTAGCACTCCTCCGAACATCCACGACAATCCGATGTTTCAGGGAGAGGAGCCCGGGGAAACAACCCTCCCGTCAGGTGCAACAAATGCTGATGTCCCCGAGGACATCCATGACTATCAAGATGAAGCAAGCTCCGAGGCTGGGGGTACTGTTCCCTCCGAGTCCGAACCCGAAGAGAACATTCCTACCTACCCCGATGATTTCTCAATGCATGGGTACGATTCGGAGGGCACATCCTCCACCGTTCCTTCCGTCGCCCCTCATGAAAGGACGGTATTCATGACGGACAGCAATCAAAGTGGTTCCAGTGATCGCCAACGCATCGACACTTTGGAGGCCATACTGCACGCCTTGGTCAAGTCTGTAGACGAGATCAAAGCGGCTCTTCCTACTCTGCAGGAGGCGACACCTGGCCAAACAAGCGCGGGTCCCGCAAACAATATAGATTCAAATTCAGCGGCACCAAACCCGGGCAATAATCCTCCCGAAGTAACAGCTCCTACTGCGACAGATGAGACCCGAGAAGTAAGGAGAGAAGTTCAAGAACTCCGAGCCATGTTCCACGCCCGAGAAAACTCTCAAGACTTCAGAATACGGCAACCATATCCTGCTGAATGGAGGGATGTTCCATTCCCACCAAGATATAAGCCGTTCAATATCAACCCCTATGATGGCAAGACCTCAGCAAGTCGGTACATCACTTACTTCGAGGTCACCACCGACCATCTGCCTCATGATGACGCTATCCTCACACGGTTATTCATCGGGGCATTGGAAGGAGTCGCCTTCGACTGGTACCGCAACCTGCCGGACAATTGTATCCACTCCTTCGCTGGCTTCAAACGCTTGTTCTTGGAGAGGTTCTACGAGGTAGGCCAAGACGTCACAATGTCTACCCTCATGGACGTCGTCCAAGGAGAGAAAGAGCTGACGAGGAATTACATCGAGCGATTTCGTTAAACCGCAATGAAGTTACCATCCGGCAATCCGGATTCTTCCTTGATTGAAATCTGCCAAAAGAGACTGCTCCCAACAATTAGTCACTAGATGGGCGAAAGTCAATTCAAGGACTGGAAGGCTTTTATCATCAGTGCTACAAGTGCCGAGGAACGATTAAGGAAGGCTCGTCAACTGGGGTTGCATATCTCGGATGGAGAGAACAAGGGCAAGCGTCCCAGCACCAACACCGACAATGGGGGTAGCCCCACCAACAATCGGGACAACAGAGGCAAGCAGGCTATGGTGGCCGACGCGGCCCAGAAACCCGAGTCACAATCAGCAGACAAACAATGGCCTCAGATCACTTACTCTTTCGAAGACGGCCACGTCAAGCCTATCTTGGACATGCTCATACAAGGAGATAGCATCCAGCTCCCTCCACCAAGACGGGAGCCTCGGCCGGCTGACTTGGAGAACCCAAAGTTCTGCCATTACCACCGCTACGTCCACCATGCTACACACGACTGCTACCAACTGAAACGGTACATCCAAAACCTCATCGATTCGAACGCTCTAGCCATCGATTTCGAGGAGGTAACCGTAGCAGCCAACATGGTGTTCGTACAATTCGGCAGCTTCCCTCCAACAGAGACTCAAGACGGTGTTAAACCCATCCCTTTGGCAATAATAGAAATTGCTAATCTTCCGCCCGCTCGAAATCAAGCTGTCGGTCTAGTATCTCTCACTACATCGCGAGGAGAAATTATGTGGGTCTATCCGGACCTGGTTCACGAGGTGACTCAGTCCACAACGTCTCTCATTCACAAGAAGAGAAGTGGAAAAGTCAGATCATGCCGCACCGCCTCGGCAGATGAAGGAGAAGTCGCGACCGTTGTTACTCGATCTGGAGCACAATCTCAGCCCGTGGCTGAAAACTCAACTGATGATCATCCGTCCACCACCACTGATGCTCCGGGACCGGCTCAGCCTTCGACGACCGACAAGCCTAGGCCGAAGGAGACTCGCTTCGACAAATTCCTCCGAAAGAAGACATCTCAGGGGCTGGAGAGGCCCTACAACTTCGACATCTTGGCACAATTGGCCAATACACCGGCCAAATTGTCCTTATATGAACTCCTAAGGCTCTCAAAGGATGTCCGTGCGGCCTTGAGCGATGCACTCCAAAATGTCGACGCATACTTAGCTCAGGCTAACCTCACGGGAGACAATCAGTCCGCAAATCTCCAAGACAGTGCGTGTACGGGAGCGATGCCCAATATCGTCTTCACCCCGCAGGATATGCTCATCAAAACCAACCTGCACGATCGCCCGCTATACTACACGGGATACATCGGCGACGTGAAGGTGGATCGGATGCACATTGACCCTGGCTCTTCCATAAAGCATCATCCCGAAGGGTTTGCTACATCATCTCCGCATCCCAATGCATCGCCTGACGCCTACAAGCACCGCCATCAGCGGTTTCAATTCGGGCAGGAGCTACCCTATTGGGAAGATTCGTCTGAAGTGTCAAATTGGCGACCTCCAATCCGAAGTCACCTGCTACGTCATAAATGCAGACACTTCTTACAACATCCTTTTGGGGCGCCCTTGGATACACGATTATATGATCGTGCCTTCCACGCTACACCAGTGCTTCAAATACGTCGACAAACACGGCTTCATAAAGACAGAATTTGCTGATATCGATCCCTTCAAAGGGGTCGAATCTTCTTACTCGGACTCCTGCTTATACGAAAAGTCGAAGAGGCACCTTGATGAAGGAGACGCACAAACTCATACCGAAATAGCCACGGGATCAGAAGGACCCCTGACGATCCACCTCCATGCTCGCAAGCTGGGCAAGTCTGCACCCCTTACCGCCACTCTGCGGAAGGACGCAATCAGCCTCTCAGCGCAGGAGGAGCAAATGATAATCCGGCTGCCAAGGTCCGGCCAAGTACCGAGACCCACAACTGAGCCACTAACAATCAGGCTACCAAGAGTCAGCCAACCACAAGCAGGGAAGCTCAACCCCTCGGATAGGCCCATGACGATACGCCTCCCCAGGAAGGGTCGTCACCCCGATGCGAGGTCTGACACTTCTAGCGAACCAGCCACTCCTCGCCCCACATCAAATGCCAAATTGGGGGTCGCTAGTCTGCCAACAACTCCACGCTCTGCTCCATCAACCGAACCACTGACAATCAAGCTTTCCAGGTCATCCTCTTAATCTTCGTTCACACAAGGGGTAGCCGAGGAGGAACCAGAGCTAGCCAAGTATGTGGCTGCCCACACTAATGTCCCCTCCGCTGATGATGCGCTCACCTACACACACAGGTGACAAATGTATATACCGTGATCCAGCTTACGCCAGTAGAAGACGCTTACCGAATATTCGAGGGAGGAGACCATCCGATCATCTTCGGCCGGACGAACAACCCGCATCCCCTCGCCATAGAAGAAGTCAACCTCGGGTCAGATGCTGGGAGGCTGCCTCTGTATCTCTATAGCCCTCAATCCAAATATCTCATACAGAAACAAGGGTATGATCTAGAGACGACGCCAGGATTGAACTACGGCACTGGGCGACGATTACCTTTGAAGTCGCCAGCCCCGGCGGGCAAACCACAGAACTACTATAACAAAACTCGATGCGGGCTAGGGTATGTAACGCCTACTACGACCTCTGAAAGTTCAGATGAAGAATGCGATTGGCAGTCACATTCAACCGGATCACCAACTTCCGACTCAGATACCAGCATCGAAGATGTATTCAGACAAGTCATGTCAGTCAACATGGCATTCGCCGATGCTTACGAGGAAGACGAAGACATCCCCGAAATCCTCGAGCTTGAGCCATGGGCCCAACAATTGGATGCACAATAGGAAAAGCGGTTAGAACTGAGAGAACCTCCTACTGAAGATGAGGTCATACAAGTGGATCTCGGCAGCGAATCTTCTTCAAAACCGATTTTCATCAGTAAAAGCCTAACTGACGAAGAACGGGAGTCGCTGTTAGAACTTGTCAGAGAGTATATTGATGTGTTCGCCTGGAGCTATGAAGATATGCCAGGGTTAAATCCTGACATCGCTCTCTACAAACTCAACATACGGCCGGATGCAAAGCCAGTCAAACAGCAACAGCGACGCTTCCGCCCGGGCATCATGGACGCGATCGAAGTCGAGGTCAACAAACTGATAGCCAGCGGCTTCATTCGCGAAGAGCAACATCCAGACTGGGTCGCCAACATAGTACCCGTCCTCAAGAAGAATGGAAAGATTCGAATCTGCATCGACTTCCGCAACCTGAACGAGGCGTGCCCCAAAGATGAATTCCCCCTTCCTATCACAGACATCATGATCGACAGTACTTGCGGCTTCGAACGCATATCATTCATGGATGGCTTCTCGGGGTACAACCAAATCAAAATGTCTCCTGACGACGAAAAGCATACATCATTCTGAACACCGATCGGCACGTACTGCTACACAGTCATGCCTTTCGGCTTAAAGAATGCTGGCGCCACATATCAAAGAGCCATGAGCATCATCTTTAGAGACCACTTACGTAAGACGGTGGAGTGTTACGTTGACGATATAGCCGTTAAAAGCCGTAGCAAGGGAGACCATCTGCAGGATCTAAAGACGGTATTCGATCTAATGCGAACGCACAATTTGAAGATGAACCCTACGAAGTCCTTTCTAGGCGTATCCAGCGGGAAGTTCTTAGGCTTCATCATCACTGCCAAGGGTATCCATGTAGATCCCGAGAAAACAAAGGCGATCATGGAGATGGCTCCCCCGAGAAATCTCTGCGAACTTAGAGGCCTCCAAGGAAGGCTAGCTTACATCAGAAGGTTTATTTCCAACCTCTCAGGGGCGATGCCGACCATTCACGCACCTCATGAAGAAAGGAGTCTCATTCGTATGGGATGAGGAATGCCAGCGTGCTTTCGACAGCATCAAAGAATATTTGTCAAATCCTCCGGTCTTAGTAGCCCCAGTCCTTGGAAAACCATTCCTGCTCTATGTACGGGCAATGGAACACTCCCTTGGTGCTTTGTTGGCACAAAACAACGATGCAGGCCATGAGCAAGCTATATATTACCTCAGTCGAATGATGATTGGGCCAGAACATCGATACACCGCTGTGGAGAAGGAATGCCTCGCCCTGGTGTTCGCCATTCAAAAGATGCGGCATTACGTCACAGGGCAAACCATACATGTGATCTCCCGAGTCAACCCTCTCAGAGTCCTCATGACTAAACCAGGGGCGCTCAGCTCCCGCCTTGCTACATGGACAATATTGCTGTCCCTCTATCATATAATCTTCGTCCCGCAGAAGGCTGTCAAGGGTCAAGCCCTGGCAGACTTCTTGGCAGCCCACCCAGGATCGGAGTCATCTAGAATATATGAAGAGATCCCAGATAAGGTCGCCGATTTGAATACAGCCACCCACGATAACATATGACGGATGTTCTTCGATGGCGCGTCAAGAACCGGACCCAAGGGAAACATCGTCGTTGGGATCGGAGTGGTATTGATTTCTCCTACTGGACTGGTGATCAATCGTGCCTACTCTCTCACAGAGCCCTGCTCTAACAATGTGGCCGAGTACAACGCTTTGGTCATTGGCCTCCAACTTGCAAGAGAGCTGGGGGTAGAATACCTTGAAGCGTACGACGACTCCCAACTAATCGTCAATCAGATCCGGGGCTCATACGAGGTCTGCCACGAAGACATGATCCCCTATCACCAAATAGCGATTGACATCATCTCATCGTTCGAGGGATTCTTCATCGAACATGTTCCCAGACTCCGAAATATCGAAGCCGATGCCCTAGCTGGTCTTGCCGCTTCCCTTCCAGTTCCGAATTATGATCGCCAATCAGTGGATGTAATAGGCCACGAACTGGTCTGTCCCAAGAATAATGTACAATTCGTGGTGAGTTATTCCGCCCAGACGATCGATGATGCCCCAGATTGGAGACAACCATTCATCGACTTCGTCGTCTACGACATCCTGCCCGAGAACCCAAAGGAAGCCACCTCCATCAGACGGCGTTCTCTCAGATTCTTCTACGATACAGAGACGAAGATGTTGTATCGCCGCTCCTATGACGGATTATTACTCCGGTGCCTATCGAACGCAGAAGCCAAAGAAGCCGTACGAGAAGCTCATGACGGTGTCTGCGGGGCCCATCAGCCCGGCCCAAAACTACAAGATCGCCTTCGCCGAATGGGCTATTACTGGCCCACGATGGTGGCAGACGCGATAGACTATGCTAGAAAATGCAAAGCTTGCCAAGTCCACGCAGACTTCATTCACCAACCATCAGAGATTTTGTATCCGACAGTGGCATCCTGGCCATTCGAAGCATGGGAATGGATATCATTGGTCCAATCACCCCACCTTCCTTCCGAGGACATCGCTTCATACTTGCGATCACTGATTACTTCTCCAAATAGGCAGAAGTTGTCCCACTCGCAGAAGTTAAGACTTCAAACGTGATCAGCTTCCTTAAGCATCACGTCATCTACCGATTTAGATTGCCCCGAAGGATCATCCATGACGACGGTCCGTAGTTTGCAAGCCACGCATTCTATCGGTTTTGCGATAAGCACCGTATTCAGAATGTCGCTTCGACACCATACAACCCGGCCGCAAACGGGTTAGCAGAGGCATTCAACAAAACAATCATCAAACTCCTCAAGAAGTTTGTCTCCTCCAACAAACGCGACTGGAACGAGAAGCTCGGCGAATGCTTATGGGCTTATCATACCACAGTCCGAACAGCCACCGAAAATACACCATTCTCCCTGGTATACGGAAGTGAGGCAGTCCTCCCCTTGGAGACCCAGATCCCCTCACTACGTGTCGCCCTCACACATCAATTAACGACAGACGACAACTACCAACGTCGCCTACAAGAGTTAGAGGCCTTAGATGAAAAGCGCCTCCTAGCTCAGCAAAGGATCGAGCTGTACCAAGCACGCATCTCAGGAGCCTTCAACAAGAAGGTCAAAATCAGAACATTCCAGGTAGGCGATCTCGTCTTGGCAGTCCGGAGGCCAATGGTCATGACTCACAAGACCGCCGGCAAATTTCAGCCAAAGTAGGAGGGCCCATTTATTATTGAGACGGTATTCTCCAACGGTGCTTACCGCCTTGTAAAGCAAAACGGAGACTTGCTCATGCTGCCCATCAACGGCAAGTTCCTGAAGAAATATTATGTCTAAACGACATTAGCTACAAAATCTTCGAGTCATGTACCCGCTGGTATCACTGAACTCACACCCACAACATTTCAGATTATCGAGTCATGTACCCACTGGTACCACTGAACCCACACCCACAACATCTTAGATTATCGAGTCATGTACCGGCTGGTGCCCCTGAACTCACCCCCACATTCCCTTCAGATTATCGAGTCATGTACCCGCTGGTGCCGCTGAACTCTCACTTCCTCAATATTCTAAATTACCAAGTTATGTACCTGCTGGTGCCTCTGAACTCACATTCCGGTCACTCTTTCAGATATTAAGTCACGTATGATTATACCTCTGAACTTTCTTCCTGAAAGAGATCCTCCCTCATGATCCAATACCCGTGTTCCCAGTGCACAAAAAGGGTAATCGATCCACAAATTTCCGAAAACGGACATGTCCTCATTACCTCTGAGTCGTTTTCACTTCTACCAAAAACAAACCGCCCCTCACATAGAACTTCCACGTTCTCCTTCCTATGAGTCGTTCTATGTACCCCCTCTTCATTGAGCCCACTCCTGCCATGTCATCATTACCTCTGAGTGGGAAGGCTCCGTCGAAGAAACCTTCATGCTCGCCATGTCCACATTACCTCTGAGCAAGTATGTCGGTCTCCTTTCGACCTATTATTTGTACCCATAACCGGAGTACGACAAGGATAATAGGTCCACAAATGTCCGCTGTTGACCACGAATATCTTCCGTGAAACCTCCCCTGCCATGTCCTCATTACCTCTGAGCAGGAAGATTCCACGATAAAATCCTCATGCTTGCCATGTCCTCATAACCTCTGAGCAAATATGTTGGTTTTCCTCTCACCCTATTATTTGTATCCTGAACCAGGGTACGCCAAGGATAATAGGTCTACAAATATTCCTTTGCTAAGCTTCTTAGCATAAATTCACCACCCCACCATGCCCCGGGAGCCCAGCTGCTCTACGGCATTTTTTTTTCAACACCGAGAACGTCCATGACCACTTTGCCACGGCTGTTCCGGACATCCTGTCCAAACTTGTTATCCGTACCTAAAACTAAGGTACGCCTAGGATAACAGGTCCACAAATAATTCTCCCAGCAAGTCCAATTCCACAGATGCCACATGTACAAGAAAGAGATGATGAGTTGAAACATGCTCATTTATTCAAAATTCAACGTACTACTTCATTTGGGATCATATCCCTTACAAAAAAAAGAGAAAATAAAGAAAACAGACAGCTGATCACTGCTCTGGGGCACATAACGCCCTGAGACGGTCCGTCAGCAAAACAACCGACCGCTCGAACCTCTGGGAGGCTCGACGCTCCACCTCGTGGGTCAGCACCGCCTCGTCTTCCAAGTGAGCGTGAGCCTGCCAGTTATCCTCAAATTTCTTAAAGGCCCGCTCCAGGTTATCAGAAGATCGGGAAACCTTCTCGGCCTCCCGAACTATTGACGCTTGCTCCGCCTGAGCAGTCTCCAGCTCTGACTCTAAAATGGCTAATTCCCGCTGAAGTCCAAGAATACGCTCCTTTGTGTCAGCGATTCCACGAGAAGCAGACTCTTTCCGAGCACGGCAAGCCTGACTCCTACGACCCAGCTGGTCATACAAAGCAGAAAACTTATCAAGGTCTTCCCGTACAACTGGCCCAGCCGTATCTCGGGCTAGCTTAATCCTATCCCGAGCAGCAAGAAAGAAGCCCCGCTCCCGCTCGATCGCAGCAGGCAAGCCCGCCTGTCGTATCGCCAGTAGTTGGGTCACAAGTTGGTCAGCCTCTGTCAACTTAGGCTCCAGGAGCGCAGCTAACCCCACCCCGCCAGGAAGGAACTTCATGGTTGCAATCAGACCCCGGGCACACTGGAGAGATAGAGAAAATAGGGTCCCCCGCTCCATGGCAGCGTCTACACCCCTTTTCAAATGACGATAGAAGCTGTCGACCACGTCCTGCGTCACCTCGTCCAGAGTCTCCGAGGAGGCCGGTGTCAACGGGAGTGTGGCTGGCAGCACCGAAGAAGACGCAACAGAATCTGCCGCTCCCGCCACAAGAGAAACCAGCTTCGCACGGAAGGACACTTGAACAGCGGCCAACTCCTCTTCGACAGCCTGCAAAATTTGAATACTCGGCAGGGTCGAGAGGTCAGTCTCCGGAGCCGTATAATCTGCGGAGGATGAGGCGGAGACCATCGCCAACCCCATTCCCGTCGACCTAGAGCTG
This sequence comes from Iris pallida, assembly GCA_029216955.1. Taxonomy (NCBI): domain Eukaryota; kingdom Viridiplantae; phylum Streptophyta; class Magnoliopsida; order Asparagales; family Iridaceae; genus Iris; species Iris pallida. The sequence continues at coordinate 1,159,688 of JANAVB010042819.1, forward strand.
GCAGGAGGCTCCTCGACATAGGACGACAAAGAAGAGGGAACGCTCCTTTCTCCCGTATCACGGCAGGCCGAGCCTTCTCCAAGAACATCTACGGTGGGAGGTAAAGGGTCAGGACCTGCAGGGCCAAGGCAACCATGAATCGATTTGACCCGGAGAATATGTTGATAGAGCAGATAAGCCCCCTCACTAGTCAATATCTGGCTTATCTTACCAGTGGAGGAGTGTGAAGGCCGAGGTTCGCCTGCAGCCACCATAGCCCCTTCACCAACAGCCTCCGAGTCAGGTACAATAGACTCCTCCGCCCTTGCATCCTCGGGAGGGGGCACACCGAGATCAGCGTCGCATTGCTGAAAATTAGCGGTTTCAGGGACAGGTCCAAGGAAACCTTCGTCACCCCGGGCCGAGGTTTCAGCAACCTGGGAGCTTCCAGCCACCGCTGAGAGAGCACCCGTAGAAAGGATCGCGGCGCACACGTCGCTAATCAAAGCAGCAAGGGTCGGATCAGGTCCAGGGGAAATAGACGATTCAGAAAAGGACGGTTCACCAGACATCTACAAAGAAAAGTAATTGAGTCATATCTTCGAAAAAGAAGAAAACTACAACAAAGAGAAAGCTCCGACTTACCTCTGGAATGCCGTCTACATCCTCATCCTTCTCCGTAATAAGCAGTCTACGGGGACCGACCGTCGCTCTCTTTATAGAAAAAGTTACCCCTCCGCCAGTGGACTCACGCCTGCCTCGCTTACGTGAGGGACCAGGCATGACGGGCGGTAGATCTACCCGTACCACCTCCGACACAGATGGTAACTGGTCCACTGCTTCATCAAATACAGCCGACGGTTGATCCGTCATCATGTCACCTGCCATGACGGGAGACTGATCCACCATTGTCTCGTCATCCGAAGAAGGGGAGTCCCCGTCGTCCCGCTTGTTGTCCTCCTCAATTGTGTCGAAGGACTCGGAATCGGGCGAAGGAACTCTATTCGTCCCTTTCTTCTTCGCTCTCGACGTCGTAGCCTTCTCCGCCAGACGAGTGCCCACAATGAAGCTAGTCCTCGAGTCAAAATCGAGGGGAGAAGGGTTCGCCGTAACATGATATAGGGCCGCCATATGCAGGATTTCCCCTATCACGTTTGCGACAGGGACCAAGAAGCTAGCCCGAATATGACAGGTGTCATAGTAGCTCCATGCCCTAATACCGTCAAGAATGCTACCTTCAAATCCCAGGTGAGAACTGGGGCGCCCGAGGAATAGCTGACTATACCCAAATTGACGGGCAAACCTACTAGGCAAGTAGGGCTCCAAGCACACAAAGTTGCGATTCCGGTAAACTAGATGCGCCGGGCGAATATTACGCAGCCAGAAACGCATCTTTTCAGGCAAGAAATGAGGAGGTCCAACCCCATCAACATGAACACTCCTCACCTCTTGATCAGTGAAACGAGGAAGGGACACGAAGAAATTGTACCCGTCCACCCTCGCCAGCATCCTCCGACACGCCGGCATGGTACTACATTCCCAAGGCTGGTGGTGATATTTGAAAAGAAATGCATCGTCATCTGTAACGCTATCTCCCATCCCAGGCCTCATCAAGGACTGATAATGCAGCAATAGCCATCCCAGCAAGTAATGATAAGGCAATTCTACACGTTCGAAATCCATTGTCACGTCACGAGCAATGACCTTGGATGAGAAGACGCGGAGACCATGCTGAATACTGCACACCATGGTAGGAAGAAGAGCCAGCCTGACCCCAAAGGCCAACTTCACGACAGGAAGAATAAAGTGGCGACTGATCCTCTCAATAGAACCTGCCCCTCCTGAGACCACGCAGTTGCGCAGCCATACCATTAGAAACCCGGCCAAGAGTGCCTTCTCTGACAACCGCCGGGTACCATAACAAAAGTAGCTGAAGGAGTCAATCTGGCTCCCAAACCTGTCACTTTTAGACTTCGACCTCCTAGCGGTCGACACCAAGGCCTCTACTTCCTTAGGAGTTAAACGATCTCGGGAAGTAACCCGGCCAGCCGCGCTGAATTTAAAAAGGTACGCGACCCAAGATTTAGTATGGGGAGAGTCCCCTTCCGAGCTGTCATTTTTCTGGATAGTCGTCCGGTGACAGGTGCTATGATGGCATAATAGTTCTTGATACACGGCGACGAAACCGGGGAATCGTCGATCCAAATCTTGGAGCTCCTCATTCGTCGGAGTGTACACTTCAAAGGGTTCATCCCCCCAGGGGAGCTTGGAGACAGCATACATCTCGTGAAGAGCGAGCCCTAATTCTCCAACAGGGGTGAAAAAGGTCCCCGTCCGATGATTGTACATCTCCAGAAGGGCCATGAACAGTGACTTATTAACGGGCAACCCGTGGCTGGTACCCCGGATAGCGTCATAAAGGTTGACTCCCCGCAAAAATTCTTCGTACTTCCGTAGAATCCATGTGGTCAGATTAGCCCACGGGGGAATGGGGTGTAACCAGCTCGGCAGTACCAACCTGCCAACAGGATAGGACCCTTTGCGAGCAAGCTGACTCAGGAAGGTATCAGCCTGAGAGAATGAAAAGTTAGGACCGGGGGTGTTGATGAAGGTACCCGGAACTAACCCCGTCACGGACCGACTGGCCGGATCTTTGACCGCGCGTACTGACCCAGTGGCTCTGTTATAACGGATGTTACCGACAAACATCCCCGGTAGGGTTAGAGTGAGGGTGTCCGGCATCTGCCTGTCCAGAACGATCATATTGACCTACTCAAAAGGGAAATGGCGCATCATAATAGGGATGTGAATTGGCATCCCGTCCAGGTCAAAATCCCAACTTTCGAAAACATCCAGCACTCGAGAGTTTTCAATGACCAACGCATCCCCAAAGAGGAAGTCCGATTTCAGATACTTCCCATCAGACTGCCCGGAGCTTATCATGTCACCAAGGAATTGAAAAGATTGAACCCTGATAGCATTTAGTCGCTCCAAAGGTTCGTCAACAAGTAGATGTTCGTACACTTGACGAACTAAGTCATCCCGATGTACGCCCGATGCAAACTGACGCGAGCCTACCATAAGTTCCCCTACAGGATTCACGGGCAGATTCACTGAAGAAAAGGCAAAAGAAACAAGTCAAAAGATAGCTGAAACACAAAACTACATGATGTTTATGCGGCTCAGTATAGCCTCATGCGGCTCGGTTTAAAAAGGTTTGTACAGATCAGCCCAAATGAGCTGATGTGGCTCAGTTTGAAAGAGCCCATGTGGTCCAGTACGAATAAGCTTATGCGGTTCCGTATGAAAGAAACTCATGCGGCTCAGTGCGGAAGAATTTATAGGGTTCAAAGGGAGTGTAGGCGAATATGGTCCGATTTGAATAAGCTTATTCGGCTCGAAAAAGCTTATGCGGCCCGGCGAAGATGAGTTTATGAGCTTATGCGGTTCAGTTCAAAATGTGCTTAAACGGCTCAGTTTGAAAGAGCACATACGGTCCAAATCCTGATGAGCTTAGTAGTTATGCAACCACTTTCATGCGGCTCAAACCTGGGTCATACCCCATGCGGCCCGAGCATGAGTCGGACACACAGCATGCTTTGGAATATAGGCTCGCGCATAAAATATGCGGCGTAGCCATGGCGGTTCATATTAAGGAATCCTACCAGCAATAGGCGGGTGGACGTCGGGGTGAAAAGCAGGCACGCCAGCCGGCGGAGGAGCCACCATGTTCGCCGTCCCAGTCGATGAAGACGCGGCCTTCTTGCCCTTCGCTGCCGCAGAAGATGATGCGGCTTCTTGCCCGTAGCAGTAGCAGCCTTCTTGGGAGCCATTGTCGATCGTTGAAGGAAGGAGACGAAGAGCAAAGTCGGCAACAGAGAATCTGAGCAAAGAGAGAAGGTAAAGAAACCCTCAAGAGACTAAAAGCCTCTTATTTATAGGCGAAAGAGACCCATGAAACGAACAAACATCTCGGATTATGCCTCGGATTACGTGCTGCTTCAAAAGATAAAGGCAAAAATGTTTCGGTCAAGGCAAAACCGACCCTTGGGATCCTCCCCCAAAAGACGACGTTAAATCAAAATGAATCAAGAGCATTTAATAAAGATTTGCACACGTAGTCAGGACATGTGGCAAAGAGCCTATGCGTCCATATGAGTCTATGCGGCTGGGACACTTATGCGGCATGAACGGGACCATGCTTCTTATTCAAAGTGTTTTAATTTTGCAAATTAAAAACTTTGAAGGGGGTCCTGTAGAAGCATGGAAAATATCAGAATAATGGTCCATGCGGCTCCGGATACGAAGCCCATGCGGCTCATATGGGAGCTATTTTATACGGTCTCATACGGCTCGGGAGTGTATGCGGTTCAGCAGGAATATGCGGCTCGATCGATGCCACGTGTCCCCTTGTGATCCTTTCCTACAGCTGGCCCTTTGAATAGTGGCCTCATTTAATACTCTGACATGATTTGACGACTGTGGCGGCTCTGGCATAAAGTGTCATAATGGCTCTGCCATAATGACAGACTCTTCGGGAAAAGAAGAAGATCTCTGACCCGATCCGTCAGAAATCCTAGGTTGCCACGTGGCAAATCTCATACGGCTTAAATAGAGAACAGCTTCATGCGGCTCACTGAGAAGTCACCCTATATGATTAGCAGAAATCAGCCATATACGGCCCACTGAGAGCTCAGCCCCTGCGGCTCAATACAACGCTAGCTCATGCGGCTCGCAAAGACTATGCATATGCGGCTCATTGAGAGTTCGTTCCCTGCGGCTCGATGAAGCATTGTCCTATGCGGCTCACGAAGAGTATCTCCCTGCGGTTCAAGTATTGCCCATCCTATGCGGCTCTGCCAGGACCCACAATTAAAACACGTGGCATCGGATCAATCAAGGATTTAACCGAATCTCAACAAATATATTTGACATCATCATCATAATTACTGAGATCAAGGCATATCATTTATCATCAAGCCAATGGGACACGTGGCGAGCAATCGAATATTGGTATAATCAATCATGAAGATTTAAAGCAGTTAACATTAACTGCTCACAAGATTTGGTGCTATCCGCATTAATGGCCTAGATTCATTTAATCAGGATCAAGGGTTCAGATAGATTGAAGGAGCGCCGACATTCCAAACGAATGATCATTAGCAAACCCTAATGGTCATACCCCACTCTTATAAATAGCCAGCATCATTTCTTTGCAGAACACCCCGGGCAACAAAAGAATAAAAAAAAAGAGAGACAGATATACAGAGAGAGTTCCCCTCTTTTCGATAACCATAGAGAGAGAGAAGCCAGGAGAACAACACGAGGAGAGCAAGAAGAGCATTTCTTCGTCCACGCCAAGCAGATCTTCTACGAGCCAAGGCTGCATACCGATCGTCCAAGGAGTAAGGCAGAGCGGCCGTCGCTTTCCCGAGCCTCTATCGTCACCCCCCAAAATCAAAAATAAACAATTGTACTTAGACTGCTGTACCTAGGTTTTTGTCCCTAGGCTTTCTTTGTACAAGCGAGTCTGTAACGTGAAGTAAAAGTCCGGTTCTTCGATAATTGTTCTGTTCTTTTATATTTCATGGCAGACAGCTAAGGCGTGATGTCGCATGAGCCTAGATTGCGCTCATGCAAGGCAGTTTCATAACGGCCGATTACATCGGCTGCGATGGGGTCGTCGTACAGAAGTCCCAAGCAGAAATATTAAAACATGCAACAAAAATTTAAATGCAAAACACAAGTTATTCGAAAGAGATCTTTATTGATATTGAATAAGGAAATTACAATAGGCACAAGGCCATGATTACAAGTCTCTCGTGCTCACTTTTCTCTCATTTTACAAGTCACTCTGCTCTCTCTCATCTCTCGATTACAATGCTTGAGCCAGCGGAAGCTTCGGAAGGCGATGTCCATACATTATGTCATGTATAAGTCTTGAGTCCACGCGACCGCACGCTTCGACTCGCCAAGGAACTCCATGCCTCGACGCATCCAAGCGAGCTCCGCGCCATGAGCTTCTACCCATGCCTGCACAAGGAAACTGTGTGGGTGTTAGTACTCAACTGTACTGGTGGAGTGAGCTCCTCGCCCACCCATACAAAATCGACACGTTCATTTACTTTGTGCAATACAAGTCCCTTTTTGATTGTCTTTCTAATCTTGCCTTAGAATCCATTTTAAGACTTGACGTCTCGATATATACTTAACAATGCAACGACAGGGTCGTGCTATGCCAACGTGTGTTTCGATCGAGGCAGTACCTCATCGCTTAGGTACTTGACCGAACTTCAACTCAGGATGGCAGGGTCATGCCATACTCTATTCGCAACTTCAACATATTCAAGACAGTGCTTCGCCAAGGAGCAACTTTCGCGAACTCGGCCGTGCCAAGACTTTCACTTAAACCCAAGTGCCTCTAGACCAATTTTTGTGCCAACGACGTCAAGGGGACGACTCGTGCAGGTCGTGCCGCTAGACTTTGTCTAGACTTGTCCGTGCTTCAAGATGAGGTCGTGCCTAACGACTTCCTGACTTAGCCAACTTTTATATTACGGTCCTTTCGACTTAATGTGATGGCACTCGACTTAACTTATGCAAACTTAGGCCAACAATGCCGATACACGAATGCCAATATTGATACACGAAAGCCAATACTTGAATGCCAATATTGATACGCGAAAGCCTTGCTTAGTACCGAAGCACGTGTCTTGCTGACATATGCTATAACTCATTCCTTCCGTGCTGATACAAGGCTGGCACTAACGGTATTACATCTTGCTGACTTGATACATGTCGTGCTAGACTGTCTCATGATTCGACCGACGCCGTACTATTACTTGACGTTATCCAAAGGCAAATACGCAGATTGCCGCTCTTGCTGACACATCTATATGAGTGGTCACTAGCAATGTCAAGCTATCATGAACCCGGCTCGAGGATATCGGCTCCTCCCTACACGGGTAGCTAGCCCGGAGGTGCCGAAGTCTCCCATACGGTTATCCAGCATCCTACTTTGAGCCGTCTCGCTTCTCCTGGGCCGACATGATCCCGGTGCCCCGGCGATCATTCAAGAAGACTATACCTTGTCGACAAGTTGTCCAATGATCATGCAAGACTCAACTCGATCTATCAAATCCTTCCATAACATGACCATTCTTTCCTCCTTTCTATCGAGACTCCCAAGTAGCGGGATCGATCTCGTGTGATTCCTTGCCAAGACTTATCGAGACTTAACGAGACTCCCAAGTAGCGGGACCGATCTCGGCGACAACCAGTCGCATGGACTTCCTTTATTCGTGGCATACTCTTTACTAAATCCACCGTAGCTCGTGCCTTAGACAGACCTGGTCCTATAGACGACGCTATCGCTCAAGTCATATACTTTATACGATGAGCCTTGTTTTCAAGGGACTACGCGACTTGACAACCGCAGATAGGGCAAAACAGTGCTAGAAATGGCTTCGATAGCCCAACATAACTTTTGTCTAACTTATTCGGGCAGCGACTCGACGAGCAAAGGCTACGCCGAGCTCCACATCAAGAGGATGGGCCGTGCACACGTTCGACTTAAACAACCGAGTTCTCGGGTGCCTAGACTTAAGCCAACAAGCCGTGCAAGACGACTTAACCCACGGGACATGCGAAGGCTATGCCAAGCCGTACGGGACATGTAAAGGCTATGCCAAGCCTTGCACGACGGGACCGTGCATGCTTTATTAAGCATTGCAGACAACACCTATGACTTAGGCTGATTCGAGCGTTTGAGGCAAAACGACGGGTCCGTGCATGCTTTATCAAGCATTCATGCGGGCGACGCCTACGACTTAGGCCAATTCGAGTATTAGAGCAACTTAGCAACTTAGGCAAGCTTCCTTCTCCTAAGCCACAGGATGAAGGATCGAGTGTCATTTTCAAAACACGCTGAGCAAACTTCTAAGACGGCCGTGGGACCTTTTCCAAGTTCTAGCATATTTTGACCCGTCGGGATTATTCCCTTAGCTATGTGCGTTCGTAGCTTTTATATTAGCCTACTTATGCAAGTTGAAAACATGCGAGTTATTAAGTGAAGGCTAAGATGAGGCAAGTTCACCGAAACTATCCCACCTGTGCGGGGAGTCGCCTCGACCGAGCGAGCCTTCGAGCAGCCGTTGCAAGGCTAAGTTTGAACGCCGTCGTCGTTTTGATTCCTCCGATTGACTTTGCGGGACGGGATACTACATAGGACTGTTGGCTTATAGAAGTTACCCCCATGTCTTGATAGCTTATACGTGATTTCAGAGTACTGGTGTACTTTGGTATTACGTAGCTGGCATTGTCCGTCCCCACTTGACAGTATTCTGGTTCTGGGGTGTGACATCCGGTATCACTGACATTTAGGGGGGCGACGGTCCGAGTGCTAGCCTTATTTTTTCTTAGCTCGTGCTTGGTTATCAATGTAAGTAAGTATTAGTTAGCATCAGTTCATGAGATGTACAGTGAAAAGACTAGATGTGTGTTTTCCTCTCGCTCGCAAGTTCAAGTCAGGTTCATACTAAGCACTTCTCTTCATAAAAGAACAGAAGAACAAAAGGAGGGAAAATTACTTTCTATTTGAATTTTGCTTACCAAAATGATATTTTGCCCACCCCTAGAGAGTGACCGTGATAGCACGCGTGTAAAAGAAAAGAAGAACAAAAGGAAAAAAAAAAGAACTACTTTCTATTTGAATTTCGCTTACCGAAATGATATTTTGTCCACCCCTAGAGGGTAACCGTGCTAGCACGCGTCCACATGGCGGCCAACCATTGCCCCCTGCTAGCATGGGCCCACCCCGGACCATGGGCCAGTGACTGCACGCTACGTGGCCACGGTCCAACACGGATACCCCCTAGGGACGGGAATTGTAATAGCATAACAAACATACTCTATAATTAGAATGACAAAACCAACAACAAAGCCTTTATTAAGGAGTATTTATATTCTAACTTAAGCAAATACCATATACTTTTTCACATCATAGATCTTTTATGCCTACTCCTTTAGCAATTATCCTATCACTCTCTATTAAGGGTAATTTCTAGTCTAATGTAAGCAAATACCATAACCTTTTCTACACACTCCTTTAGCAATTATCCTATAGTCTATTAAGAATAATCTCTAGTCTAACGTAAGTAAACACTATAACCTTTTTCATCTACTAAATCCAAGTTCCTACCCCTAGTCCTAGGCTTCTACCCACCTTTAGCAATTATCCTATCACTCTATTAAGGATAATCTATAGTCTAACCTAAGCCAATACCATAACATTTTCTACATCCTAAATCCAAGTTCGTTTATGACTACCGTTAGTCCTAACCCACTCCTTTAGTAATTGTCCTATCAATTCTTTAGGTTGGTGCATTGTCCAAATTAACCAACCTAAGATGACTTTTGCTCATCTTATACACAATTGGCATCACCCAACATTCTAGAGGTCCTGGCTTTCAATATATTGTTGCTTATCTATCACGACACTCTCGTTAACTACTATATATTATTCTAAGATTATCAATATTCTCATTTAGCTACTCCCACTCTTTATCTCAACATTCTCAACTAGCTACTATCAATTTTCACACATGTTTCTTAAAAAAAAATAACACACTAAAGGGTTTGAACCTTTGACCTGGTGATTAACAGATAAATGCTCTAACCAACTACTCGAGCAATTTTGGCCTTGCATTTTTTGCTATACTTTTTTTCAGATGAAGTGATTGAACATGAAGGAGAACTTGTATTGACTATCAATAGATTAACTTTACAATGAAAGATTTACAGGTAATGTCTATAACTTTTACATGTTATGGAAAAGTGTGACGACGGAATCTTGATTATGATCACTTTATTTCGTTGATGATCTGAATCAAAATGGTAGCTTCTTTTCGACGATGATGAAGTTCTTCTCGGATGATCTAAACTCCAGGGCGTCGATCACAAAGCAAGAAAAGCATTCTCTTATGCTCTTCTACGAGTTTAAACTCTCATGAAAGTACAATAGTTGTCTGATTATTTGAGTGTATATGCTCAGGTAGCCCTTTCTTGCTCCTTCATTCAGCTTCTGGATGGACTATTGATAGACTTCCTAAACAAAAATTCCTATGTAACTACTAAAGAAACAATTTCACAACCTTATACGGAGCTACATCACAGGCTCAGAAGCTTTGTAATGATTAGACTGCTGATTAGTAGAAATGTGGTCCATGTTCCCTTCCACTCCCCATGGGAAATAAGGCCATGATGGCCTATTTGACTTCTTCACTTAAAATTTAGTAAAATCTACATTCATCAAGATATATGGATATCATTGATCGATATTATGGTAGGCCAACTACATGTACGATATTTAGGCTAGCTCCCTTTTGTTTAATTATGTGAGAGACTCTAATTACAAGGGCTGGTCGATTATGTGCAGTCCAGGTTGGAGGGATGACAAGCTCAGTTACTCTCCTTTGGGGCATAGAATTGAACTCGTTCGAGCAGTTATTATTGTTGTTGCTCATTATTGGCTCCATGCAATCCTCATCCCAACTAACCCTTTTGAGAGATTGGGAAATATGTACAGAATTTGTATGGCAAGGCATACTTCATGCTATAGGCTGAGAGAAATTATGTTGAACTGGAGAGGAGGGCGGAGTAGGTATTCAATCTCTTTGTATGCTGTAAGATGTAGCTTTCCTGAAACTGGCTTGGCATTTTCTAGAAGGCAAATATTCTTTATGAGCTGAGTGGACGATGTCATTTTTTGATCAAGAATAATTTATAGGTACAACATATTGATAATAACTTTTATGTCACATTCAGACCATTCTCAATCAGAGAACAAGGATAAAATAGGTAATAAGCCTGGTCGTTTGCAATGGTATAGGAAGACTAGCCTATGGTTTGATCGTTGGCTTAATCAAGTATTTTGGATTGCTTAGGATAGCCTGGTTATGAATTGATTGGCAATATAGAGGCTCTAAGTAGTTTAACCAAAATAGTAGTTGGATCTAGCAACTTACCAGGTTGGACCGATATATGATGAGGAAATTGGAACCTTTCCCATAGAAGCTAATGCAAAATCAACCACTAACGTTGGGATGGCCCCTTGAAAGGGAACTTCTCCTTAAAGGTAGCATTTGATCAATTCCAGTCACGATTCTCTCATATTCAATGGGCAAAATTTGTTTGAGTTAGGGGGTCGCAGTAAAGATGAAGGTTTGCATGTATAATTCGTACCAGATTGTTGACCGACTTACTAGATTCAATATATATGTAGAAAACATGGGGTACATTATGTACCAAAGTTACAATGAGTCTTGTGACCATCTTTTCTTGAATGTCGGATAACACGAAAAAATTAGTAGTATCAATGCACTCATCTGGGGGCATCGAGTCAGAATAACGGTGGCCTTATGGATATCCTAGGCAAAAATTCTTTAACTCCAAACTCGGGGAAGCTTGGTATATAAGAAGGCTAGAGATTTGTCTCCTTTTACTTGTTTGTCATGTCTAGAGGGGATGAAATTGGCATTTTTTGATCTTCGAGTGCAATTCTAATAGGGATATCAACATAGAGAGCGATATTTGTATTTTGTCCCCCCCTCCCACATGACTGCAAAGCTAGATGGATTGACATGATATATGTCATATATAAATTACCTTTTCTTCAAATATATATGCATATGTAGTGGTGTTTTCCATCAAAAGATAAAAACATAAAAGGGATGCGATTAAAACACATAAGCATATCTAATGGTTTTAGAACTCTCTGTCCCTCTCTACTTAGCTCTCTCTCTCTCTCTCTCTCTCTCTCCCTCTCTCTCTCTCTATCTCTCTCTCTCCCTCCTCCCCCCTTTGTGTGTGTGTTTAGTTATTATTGCAATTAATTACTTTTAGCCCTATAATTTCTTAGACAAGTTTATTTATAAGTTGATTAATTGATTAATTATCTATTTTTTCAACTTTCTTATGTTAAAATTTTGATTCAAAAACTTACTAAAGTTAATCTTAAATATATTTTATTATATTATATATGTTTCTTTTGCTTATTATCATTTATAGATTTAATTCATTTAGAATATACTTTGATATTTATTTATTTATATTTATTACATAAAATAAAATATTCAAGAGAGTGTCGAAATAGTGCCGAGAGGCAGGTCTTTTGCATGCTTCCGAAAAGCTATTTCAATGCGATCTAGAGGCCTTGCCTTCTGAGCGAACTATTCGGTAGTGGGTCAAGGAAGCTCGAGAACCAGCCCTTTTTAGATACCTTTCTCTAGCAGTTTTCTTTGGTTAATGCCCGTGATTCTATATGTAAGCAAATTCTCATACATAGAGCGGTGCCATATCCGTAAAGGAAAAAACCAACTCATTCAAGACTGGGGTCTTTCCAAGGCAAATCCTTCTTTTTAATATCATATTTTTTGAGAAATTTCATTGATAATTCAAAGCAAGTTAAGAAAAAACCCCCGCTCCGTGGGCTAGTTGAGAGACGTAATGCCAGAAGATGAAGAGGTCACTTTGCTTTTTGACCGTCAAAGGACAGGTAGCACAGCAGGAAAGAAAGCTCAGAAAGCCAAGCAGCCTGTGAAGAAAAAACAACCATATGAGAGATGGAGGTCGTCCTTGATTATGTTCCAGCACTGCCCCTGAATTAATCAACCAAGTAGAAGTTCAGTTGGTGGAATCCATCTAATCTAGTAGCTTTTGACTATGAAAACCCCCCTGAGCTGCGGAGTTTATGCGCTGCGAACGCGGTTTGGTTGCCTTCGCTCAGAAGTATGGTGTCACCCGAAAGGCGACACTATTTCGACTGGGAGGGGCTTCCTACCGTGTCACAGGCGCCTGTGACAATAACTTGTCTAGGCGCTGGAAGCGAAGGCGACCGTTAGGGAGCTCAGTGTGTCACCCACTTCGATCATTGGTTGTTGAGGCGCTATTTAAGCCCTACCTCCCCTATATGAAGGGGATTGTGGTGGAGTACCTCCGTCGGAGGACCAAACTGACCGATTTTCTTTCAGTACCAGAGGACGCTCATGAGCTCGAGGAGGAAATTAAACTCCTTGAGCGCACAATGTATCACCGACAGATGACGAGTTGGTTATGGTCTGCAGGACCCAACATAAGTATTCGTCCTTTCAAAGATGAAAAAGGTGTTGCCGATACCCTCTTCCACACGGATGCAACATCCCCTATCACTTTGGCTACTGGAGGGGAATGGAACCACTCGACGTCTTGTTTGGTAAACGGGATTTTGACCCAGGCGCCGTAGTGTTTTTTGCCTAACCGTTCGGCCAGAGATGTCGGATGCGAGATCTTTAGCTACTTGTATCGATTTGCCATAGTGTGGTTAGATACAATGCGCTGGCAGCCTTAGCTAGAGCCACTGTCACATTGGGGTCAAATACGTCCTGCCCTGAACGAAGATGAACAGAGACGCAAGCACCTTGGGACAGTCTTCTTTAATGGCGTTCATCTCATTTCTATCACCTCCCTTCGATATATCTCGCCTCACTTCGATTATTCAGCTCACTCCGCTCGCCTTGACTATCTGCCAACAACCTCCTTGTGCGGTTGTAAACCCAGCCAATGACACGGGTAGCTAGTACATAAAAAAATAGAGTGGTGTTTCTCGTCAAAAAGAAAAAGAAAGGCCAGGGTTAAAAGTTAGAAAGTATACCGTCGTTCTAACATGAAGACCCTTTCATTGAATTAATTATAGATTTAATTTAAACTAAACTACTATTTAAATTAGATTGTATTTTAAACTAAGGATTAAATTTGATTCAATTTTAATTCCTAATTTGAGCGGACATCCGGAGGGGCCGGCAAGGACGTTCGAGCCCCCCAATTGTGTGTGTGCGTGTGATTTCAAAAAAAAGAGGAAGTGTAATATCTTTATTGTAAATATATATATATATATATATATATATATATATATATATATATATATATATATATATATATGTGTGTGGGAAATAAGTCTTTTATAAATCAATAGCCCCTGAAAACGGAAGGCCAGAACAAGTACATCCACGGCCCAAAAGTCAGACAAAAAGCAGCACAAGCTGCACAAAACCTACCTAAATATATATCAAATGATGTATATAAAAGAATAGGGATATATATAACCCAACTTATATATACCAACCAAAAAATGAAAAAACCCCACCGAAACCAACGGCCCACCCTAGCCGGGCACCCTCCTGATGAACTCATGGTCCGCCGCATCGACATGCTGACAGAGGATTAGATATTTGTTGGCTTGCCTTCTAATTTCCTGTACCAGTATAGAATTGGGCCACCCTCTCCCTTCGTATCTTATTTTGTTCCTATTTTCCAGATAACCCAAACGATCGTCGCCACCATGACACATTTCATGTGGTGGTTAGGCCCGCTCCACCAGGCACATAGGTGTTGTATAAGGGCTTTCCCTTTACTCTTTAACCCCAGAGAACCTTCAAAAACATCCCAAATTTTTGTAGCCGACTCCCCTTGCGATACGAGATGAGATATCGATTCCACGTTGCTGTCAAAACAACACGAGCATTTGGACGCCATTGAGAACCCTGTCTTTTAGACTACCTGATCCGTAGGGAGTTTATCCTTGATGGCCCGCCACAAGGTAGCATACCACTTCAAAGGAATTCATGCGCTCCATGCCTCCAATACAGCCACATCCCGGAGCCGCTGGACCCTCGCGACATGCCAGGCCGATGAAGTAGAGAATTTTCTATTAGAACCCGGAGCCCACACGAAGGAGTCGGCTCCGCAAGTGACTGCCAAATGTGATGCGCTAACCATTACCGAAAAATGCTAACACACACAGCGGAAATAATGATTCTAAATTATGAGATAGAGAGAACACCACCAATCACAAGAGACGAGATTTACGTGGTTCGACGTAATTGCCTACGTCCACGGGACAAAAAAACTTCTATTCTTTCTTCCTCTGGTTTAACCACCCTTTACACAATTGGGATGTCATCCCTCTTAATAGATAGAGCCAACAGATTTGTCTCTTAATAGATAGAGACAAATCTGTTAACAAGTTAAAACAAACTTGTTTCCCAACAACTCTTCTCTTAATAGATATAGCCTACAGATTTGATCACATCAAGTTATAACAAAATCTAACAAGTTATAACAAACTCTAACAAACTCGTTTCCTAACAACTCTCCACCTCGGCGAAGAATTGGAAATCAAATCTGAGCCGATCACCATACTAGGAAGAATACATCACCTGGGCTGCACCATGTAGGTTGCCTACGTACCTCTATCCAAAAGGATCAAGCCTGTCGTAGTTCATCCAATGCCCCATAGAGCCAATCAATGTTGAAGAATTTGAATCAGGTCCAAGCAGTGCTTGAACTTAACCCCTGGAACAACCTTTGTAAGCATGTCGACAGGATTGTCCCTGGTGTCGATCTTCTGTAGTAGAATGTCGCCCTCCTCAAGGAGCTCTCTGATAAAATGATATCTCACATCAATGTGCTTCGTGCGTGCATGATGAACCTGGTTCTTCGCCAAATAGATAGCACTCATGCTATCACAATAGACTTCAATAACATCTTCCTGAATCCCCAAGTCATCTAACAAACCTTGAAGCCAAATGGCCTCTTTAATTGCCTCTGTCACTGCCATATATTCAGCTTCAGTTGTGCTGAGTGCAATGGTCGATTGCAAAGTAGACCTCCAACTCACCGGTCCACCGGCCAATGTAAACACATAACCGGTAGATGATCGACGCTTATCCAAATCTCCAACATAGTCAGAATCCACATAGCCAACACATAACTGCTTACAACTAGCATTCTTCACAAACATCAAACTCATGTCAATGGTACCAAGAATGTACCTCAAAATCCACTTCACAGCTTGCCAATGACCCTTGCCAGGATCGTGCATGTATCTGCTAACCAAACTAACAGCTTGTGAAATATCAGGCCTGGTACACACCATAGCATACATTAGACTTCCAACAGCATTTGCATAAGGAACATGAGACATGTGTTCAAGTTTACCATCAGACTTTGGAGACATAGAGGAGTACTTACTGCCTTAGAGTCTTTACCGATGTCAAATTTCTGAAGTACCTTCTGTAAGTATGCCTTCTGAGATAACCAAATCTTGCCCTTGTTTCTGTCCCTCCGAATCTCCATTCCAAGAATCTTCTTAGCTTTACCCAAATCTTTCATCTCAAATTCTGTTGCTAGTTGCTTTTTCAACTTTTCAATTTCAGATGTATTCTTAGAAGCAATGAGCATATCATCAACATACAAAAGCAAGTAGATGAAGGAACCATTTGGAAGCTTACGGAAGTAGACACAATGATCATGGTGGCTTCTGGTGTATCTCTGCCCGAGCATAAACCTGTCAAATCGCTTGTACCACTGCCGCGGAGACTGTTTCAAACCATATAGCGACTTGTTCAGTTTACATACCAAATTCTCCTTTCCTGCTACTTTGAACCCTGGTGGCTGAGTCATATAGATCTCCTCATCAAGATTGCCATGAAGAAAGGCAGTCTTTACATCAAGTTGAGCTAGCTCCAAATCAAACTGTGCTACTAAGGCCAAAAGAATACGAATAGAAGAGTGTTTCACAACTGGAGAAAATACCTCATTATAATCAACACCTTCTCTCTGAGCGTAGCCTTTGGCTACCAACCTTGCCTTGTAGCGGACGTCTTCTCCTGGAGATCTTTCCTTTATTGTATAGACCCACTTGCAACCTATCGCCTTCTTTCCCTGGGGCAACTTAGAAAGTTCCCAGGTCTTGTTCTTGTGAAGAGACTGCATCTCTTCTCCCATAGCTCGCTCCTAAAACTCTGACTCAGGGCTCTGTTTAGCTTCATGATGTGTTGAAGGAACGCCATCTACGGTGATAGGAAGTGCATAAGCAATCATCTTCTCGATAAGCCTTTCGCGCTTACCGACTGTTCTCTTGGATCTTCTGAATGCAATAGACTCCACAGGTGAAATCTTATTACTGCGGGTTCTGGAACCTGTTATCCCACTATCTTCTGCTTCTTCTTCTTCTACACTTGTATCTGCATATGTCTCCGATGAAAAATTATTATGTTGCTCGTCATCTTCTGGTGTCACATCAAAAAATGGTAGCCGAATAGATACAGTGCTCTCTGGACTATGTGGAGATTCATTAGTCTCTACTTGCTACGAACTCTCCTTGGTCTTGGTAGTCTCCACCTGCTCGGAGCTCGTAGACTTTATCATGGAAGTCTCATCAAATGTGATATCTCTGCTAATGATGCTCTTTCTGTCTGTCAGATCCCACAACTTGTAGCCTTTAACTCCATATTGGAACCCGATGAACACAGCTCTTCTTGCTCGAGGATCCAACTTACTACCTTTTACATGGTAGTAGGCCGGACACCCAAACACATGTAGAACATCATAATCCTTTGCAACTTCACCAGACCATGCCTCTAATGGAGTTTTACCTCCAATCGCAGTCGACGGTAACCAGTTGATGAGATGGCTTGCATATGTGACAGCCTCAGCCCAAAAAGCTTTGCCTAATCCAGAATTAGACAACATAAACCGTACCTTCTCCAGCAACGTACGGTTTATGCATTCAGCCACCCCATTCTGTTGTGGTGTCTCTCTCACTGTGAAGTGGTGCTCTATACCCTCATCCCGACATACTTGTAAGAACGGATCACTCTTGTATTCTCCTCTATTATCTGAACGAAGCTTTTTGATCTATTGCCGGTTTTGGTCTCTATCATCTTTTTCCACTTCAGAAATATCTCTAGAACCTCATCTTTTCTCTTCATGGTATACACCTACAAACGTCTAGAGAAATCATCAATAAAAGACACAAAGTAATGGTTACCTCCATTTGATGTTGTCTGAGTAGGACCCCAGACATCCGTGTGAACATAATTGAGAATCCCCTTTGTACAGTGAATAGCGGTACTAAATTGGACTCTCGTCTGCTTGACCAAAACACAATGCTCACAAAAGTCTAACTTGCAGGCCGATGCACCTTTGAGAAGACCCTATCTGATAAGAGAATGTAAGGCCTTCTCACTTGTGTGTCCCAGTCGCATATGCCATAACCTTGTTGTATCAACTGCTAAAGCCGAAGTAACTGCAATATCACCTAAAACTGTACTGCCCTTCAAGTAGTATAAGTTCCTCTCTCGTAGGCCCTTCATAATCACCATTGCACTACTTAGTACATTAAGTACCCCATTATCGATGACTATCTTGAAACCCTTAGATTCTAAGCAGCCAACAAAGATCAAATTTTTCTTCAAAGCAGGAATATAATGGACATCTGCTCCCGAACTACTCCGTCAAATAGCTTTATACGGATGGTACCAATCCCAAGTGTGTGGCATGCATGGTCATTACCCATCAATACCACACCAGTATCTAGCTTGTTAAAACTAGCAAACCACTCCCTTTCAGGACAGACATGATAAGTAGCACCTGTATCCAGAATCCACTCCGATGAGTTGAAACAACATACCGTTGATGAAATAGCAAGAGAGAAATCTGAATCCGCAATATCCTTCGTCTGTGCAATACTGGCTTCTGAAGGCTTCTGCACCTTTTCTGATCATTTATCTTCTGCTTCAGCTTCTTACAGTCTTTCTTCCAGTGCCCCTTCTCACTACAGAAAGCACACTCATCTTTTGCTACACGGTAATAGCCTCTTGACTTTGATAGGGACTTCCCTCTATTGCCGAATTTACTCCGGCTCTCTGATCTTCCTCTTACCGCCAATACGTCTGAGGTTGAATCTTCTGTAGAGAAACTACGATCTTTCTTTCTATGGTCACGACTAATCAAAGCCGCAGACACTTCTTCATATTTGACTGATTCTTTTCTACTGATAAAGGAATTGCACCAGACCTCGTACTCCTCCGGTAACGAATTCATGAGAATCATTGCCTTATCCTCGTCTTCCACTTTGACCTCAACATTCAGCAAATCGGCAAGTAGCTTCGTAAAATTACTTAGATGCTCACCGATAGAAGCACCCCTCCTTATGCGGAACGCGTAGAGCCTCCACTTCAAATGAAGACGACTTTCTGCAGTCTTGGTCAGGTCAGCGTGTCCTACAATGCTTTTGCCGATACCTCGTTCATCACAAGGTACTTGATGTCTTACGTCAAGCAAGACCGTATGACGCCACATGCAGACCGGTTTATCTTCTTCCATGTTGTTTCTTCAACTCCTTGCGGGGCTGTTTCAGACTCGAGAGTCTCCTCCAGATTCTGTGCAATGAGAGCATCTCTCATCTTGCACATCCACATGCCGAAGTTGATGACACCGTCAAACTTTTCTATATCGATCTTCGTGCTGTGGATGGTCACCACAGGAGCCACTTTCGCTCTTGATTCACCAACCTTATCTCTAGCCATCTCTATCTCAGATCAGGATCTCACACAGGCTTTGATACCAATTGTGATGCGCTAACCCTTACCGGAAAAGGCTAACGCACACAGCGGAAATAATGATTCTAAATTATGAGATAGAGAGAACACCACCAATCACAAGAGACGAGATTTACGTGGTTCAACGTAATTGCCTACGTCCACGGGACAAAAAAACTTCTATTCTTTCTTCCTCTGGTTCAACCACCCTTTACACAATTGGGATGTCATCCCTCTTAATAGATAGAGCCAACAGATTTGTCTCTTAATAGATAGAGACAAATCTGTTAACAATTTATAACAAACTTGTTTTCCAACAACTCTTCTCTTAATAGATATAGCCCACAGATTTGATCACATCAAGTTATAACAAACTCTAACAAGTTATAGCAAACTCTAACAAACTCGTTTCCCAATAGAGGCCGGGAAGGAAGAATTAGGAAAGGAGAAGGAGCCTCTCCCCCCAACACCCGCAAGAAGGAGGGAGCAGAGGGGGGAGACGACGAAGCTAGGATAGCCATCGCCAGCCCGGCTGCCATCGCAGGAATGGAAGCTACAGACGCCACGCTAGGGCCTGCGGAGAGTCAAAGGAGGAAAAAAGGATTATATATATATATATATATATATATATATATATATATATATATATATATATATATATATATATATATATCGGTTCCCCGCGAAACCTCTCTAGAGGCCGGGAAGGAAGAATTGGGGGAGGAGAGGGAGCCTCTCCCACCAACGCCCGTAAGAAGGAGGGAGGAGAGGGGGAAGACGACGAAGCTAGGACAACCATCACTAGCCCGGCTGTCGTCGCAGGAATGGAAGCCATAGACGCCACCCTAGGGCCTGCGAAGAGTCAAAGGGGGAAAAAAGATTATATATATATATATATATATATATATATATATTTGAGAAAACCCCCTCCATTTATTAAAAACGACTCAAATGCCGCAGACAAAACCGTATACAAGGCACAAAATGCCGAAGCCTATACAGGTATACCACCAAAAAGAAGGATGAGAAGGTAAAACAATCGGCAGGGGTTACGGGGGTAGCACCGACCAGAATGCTCTCGAGCTGTGGGAACACTGGATGCTCCGCTTACGGCATTGTCGGGCAATTTTCCGAAATAGCCGGTCAGCCGAGTATGGATGACCCTCGTATCTCGCTTTGTTATGATTCTTCCAAATGATCCAAGTAGCGGCCGCTACGACGATCTGGTGGCCATGGGAGGCGGAACCCCAGGAAGCTAGTAGATCGTGGAAGCGTCCACCGCCCTGCTCGATACTGAATAGCTGGTTAAGGGTGGTCCAAGTCTTGTCTGGCAGCATCCTCTGTCGGAAGATGTGATCGATAGCCTCCAGCTGACGCTCAGAGCAGCAGGAGCAAGCTGAAGCTAAGCTAATCCCGATGGTGTTAAGGATGTCGTCTGTCGGCAGTTTCTGTCTGAGGACTCTCCATAAGAGGAACGACCACTTCTTGGGAATACAGGAATGCCAATAGTTCGCCATGGGGAGGTACGGTCGACCAGCAACCCGAATAGCGAATCTTGCCGACTTCACCGAGAATGCCCCCGACGTCTCGAGGGTCCATTTCCATGCGTCTGCCTCGCCGTCGATGCGTAGCCCTCTCTCTCGGATGCTATCTGCCATATCGTTGCCGCACCACTCACGAATCTGGTCCCAGTTCCAGTCATCGAAAAAGGGATTCCATAAGTCTCAGATCCTGCAATCACTCGGGGTCTCCGTAAGACTCGGGATCATGTTGTCTCCCACCCATCTCTCAAGGAATGGGTTCGATTCGCCCTCCCCTAGTTGGAGTCTAATGGCAGGCTCGGCAAGGTCACGGCCAGTAAGGATGCGATGCCAAGCCGCTGAGGATCTGCAGTTGGATATGGCCATCGAGGGGTGGATTTGTTTAAAGTATATGGCTTTCAGAAATCTGCTCCATAAGTTGTTTTTCGTGTGCAGATTCCACCACAGTTTCATCGAAAAAGCTTTAACAATGTGGGTGAGTTTAGGAAAACCCAATCCCCCCTCTTCGGTCGGGTGAGCCATGGAATCCCAGCTGGTCCAGTGGTGCTTATCTAGGCCGTTGTTGTGCCCCCAAAAGAAATTACAAAAGATCTGCTCGATCGAGAAAAGAACCTTAATGGGCGGTGAGCACGCGGCGAGGGTATGGATGGGAATGGAGGATAGCACGTGATTGATGAGGATCATCTTGCCACACGGAGATAAGGTGGCATTGTGCCACCCTTCCAGTTTCTTCCTGATTCTGTTGGTCAAGTCCTCGAAGATGCCAACGTTGGATCTTCTGTACACTAAGGGGCACCCGAGATAGGTGAAGGGGGGGTTGGCAACCGAAAAGGATGTTAAGTTGGAGAGGTTGTTGGCGTGCTCTCTATTGGTGTTGTGGTGGGCGTAGATAATGCTCTTGGAGTGATTGATTTTCTGGCCGGAGCATCTAGAGTACCTTATCAGGGTGTTTTGAACAACCGCCATCGCGCATTCATCCCCAGAGGAGAAGATGAGTAGGTCGTCTGTGAAAGCCAGATGGGTGATGATTGGGTAGCCACTAGATGTATGATAGTGCTGGAAGTTGGGGGTGTTGACCATATTGTTGAGGTTTCTACTCAGTGTGTACGCTGCTATGATGAAAATCGTGGAGGATAGAGGGTCGCCCTGTCTCACCCCGCGGTAGGATTTAAAAAATCCTTCGACGTGGCCATTGATGACCGTGGAGAACCACGAGTTGTTGATGGATCTCCAGACGATATTGGTCTAAGTTTCCGAAAATCTGAAAGCTCTAAAAACCCAGATCATGAATTACCAATCCAGTCTGTCGTAAGCTTTCTCTATGTCTATTTTAACGACAATTTTGCCTCCCCTCACAGGAAATTTCATGCAGTTGATTAACTCTTATGCCAGCATAATGTTGACCTGGATGTTCCTCCCGCGAATGAACCCGCTTTGCTCCTCCGAGATGATCTTGGAGAGGATACCTGCCATTCTGGTTATGATAACCTTGGAGATGATCTTGTTGGTGAAGTTACAAAGACTAATAGGACGAAAGTCACGGAAGGACTCCGGGTTGTCTTTGTTGGGGATAAGGATCAGGTTGGCACTAGAGATAGCTTTGGGGTATATTGTACCTTCAAAGAAAGCGATCGTCGCTTCGGTGATGTCTTGCTTGATAATATCCCAGCATGTGCGAAAAAATACCCCCGAGAATCCGTCTGGCCAAGGCGCACTGTGTTCATTGAGAGCCCAAATTGCATCTTTAACCTCTTGAACAGTGGGGGGATGGTTCAACTGGGCGTTGTCGGTGTAGTTAATGAGGAGAGGAATTTGGTCGAGGAATGATCTATCTTTGTGGACAGTCTCTTTGGAGAATAGTTTGGAATAGAAATCCGTAGCTGCCTCTCGGATGCTCTTTTGGTCGGTAATGATGTTCCCATTGTCATCAACGGTCCTGTAAATCGAGAGCTTCTGTCTGCGCCCGTTAACGCAGGTATGAAATTACTTCGAGTTTTTGTCCCCTTTGCTGTCCCATTTCAACCTTGCTTTCTGCTTCCAAAAATCGGTCTCTACTTTGATCCTGAATTTAAGCATGGCCTTAGTGAGTCTGAGGGCTCTACTGGCCGCTAAAAAGCGATCCGTGACGACTAGGGCTTCTGCGCGGGTGACGTCGTCCTCCGCAACCCGAACGGCTTGAAAGATATCTCCGTAGGCAATCTTGCTCCAAACGGACAGGGCTTTTCTGGTGGCTTTGAGCTTGTTGCTCACCCGAACAAGGGGATTGGGGGAGTCCTCGCGGTTCCATGCTTTCGCAACGATGCCCAGAAAATGTGGGTGCCCGATCCAGAAGTCGAGGAATTGGAAGTTCTTTTTGGATGTGGTGGTCTTGTTTTTGATCTCAACCAACAGGGAAGTGTGGTCTAATTTAGTAGAGTTTAGATGGGACAGATTGGTGGTGATCCCCATTCCGTACCAGGAGGCGTTCGTGAGGGCCCTATCAAGCCTGGAGTATTGACGACGGTCGCCTTCCTACATGTTGCACCAGGTGAATGCGTTGCTAGTGAACTGGAGAGTAGTTAAGTGGGCATGGAAGATGAAATTGTTGAAGTCTAGAATGGCCGGGGCAGGGGCGACCTCCGGTCTTCTCCGCGCTGCTGGTGTTCGCGTTGAAAAAATGACTATATATATATATATATATATATATATATATATATATATATATATATATATATATATATATATACAATTGTTTTGGATGTATTGATACATCCCATGTAATATATATATATATATATATATATATATATATATATATATATATATGGAGCTCTCCGGAGTTTGGGCCTGGATCCCGTTGGATGGAGCGATTCCGCTCTTCGGCCACGGTCGGAGGTCGACCGCCGATGGGCGTCGCCCCCTTCGCCGAGCGCCTCCAGCCAACTCCGGCCATCGCGATCCCCCCGGCTGGCCGGGCCTCCCCTGGCCGGGCCTCCCCTGGCCGCTCCATCCGCTAGGTTCCTGCCATCCTTGCCCGACGTGCGGAGGCCCCTCCCCGTCTCTCCCCCTCCCTCGGTGCAGCCACCGCCCGCGACGTCGTAGGCCCCGCCGAGTTCGGCACCTCCGGTCGTCCACGGCTCCTTCCCTCCTCGGCCCCCCGCCAGCCCATTTCGTCGCCTCTAGCTCGGCGTGGTCCCTGCCCATGCAGGCGTCCCCACCGGTCTCATTCTCTGTTGTCGGTCTGCCTCCCACTCCAGTCGTAGCCCCGCCCTCCGTCTCCCCCTCCCTGTGGAAACCCCACGAGCCGGGCCCTCCTCCTATCCCAGCTCTCGGCGCTACTGCGGTTCCAGCGGCCGCCCCCGGCCCTTCCGATCCACCCTACCCTGCTCTGCCATCCCAGGAGGCCCCCGCTCCGGCGGCAGCCTTCCCCGACCCTTCGGTGAGCCTTCCCAGCGCACCTCCTCCTTCAGCGCACTCCACAGCCCCGGCGGCAGGTCTCCCTTCGGCGCCTTCCGCCCCGACTGAGGCTTCCCCTCCGGAGCTCCCCGTGGCCCCGGTCGTCCACCTGGCGCCTCCGGACGTCTTACTGGAGCCCCCTCCTTCCACGTCTCCTTCGGGCTCCATCCCCCCACCAGCCGCCCACCTCGCCCCGAATCCTTCCTCCGCGGCGGGGGCTTACTGGCAGGACCCATCCACCCTGCGGTGGTACTGGGTTTCCGCCCCCGCCCAGCCGACCATGGCCCATTGGCCTTCCTCTGGCGACCACTGCTCTACCCCAGCAGCGCAGTGGCGGCGTACGCCTAAGCCTTGGGGTCGTACCGCCGCTTCTACTAGCACTCTAGTCTGTCGGTCGCCTGCCGCGCTGGGACCCAGCCTCTCCCCCCTTCTCCCTCGACGGCCGTCTCTCCTCGGCGACGCTCCATCCCCCTCCCCCCATCGCCGTCGGGGATTCGCCTCCCGCAATCGTGCATCGCGGTCGCCGCGGTGTTGCTCGGCGTCACTACCGGAGCTTCCCTCCCTCTGGTTTGTCGGTATCCACCCTCACCGGCGGCTCCATCCGGCCCCCCGCTCCCGGCAGGACCGGTCCTCCTCCTCCTCTTCGGTCCACGTCGCGCCTCGGGCCGGCCATCCTCCCTCGGAACCCATTACCGCCTAGGGCCCCGCCCCCCCCCCCCCCCCCCCCCGCAGCTGGCTCTGCACTCGGGAACCGCGCCGGTCCAGTCCTCTCTCGGGCCCCGCGTCATGCGGCCACGTGCCCCCCCGCCCCCCCGCGGGATGTATGCGGATCAGTTTTTCAAATTTTTTTGAAATTTTGAATGTAGCCCGGTGGTGGGGGCCCGCATCCTTTGACTTTCTATATATATATATATATTTATATATATATATATATATATATATATATATATATATATATATATATATATATATAATATATATATATATATATATGTAGAATATATATATTAAAACAACCCTTTTATTGATATATCGAGTTCCAACTCAAAATTACAAGAGATAACAGATCTCGATCTTCAAAACAGATTATCAGGAATAGTAGTATGCGAGCACTTAACCATGGCCTTCTTCATTTGCCGCTTCACTTCATATATAAGCTGTTGTCCCCCAAATGAATAGCCTTCATAACGCCATTTATTTCTATTTTTCCATAGAACCCATATAATAGCTCCAGCAGCAATCTGTTTTAAGTGCTTCTGTCTTCTCGACCACATCAAATTCAGCATATCTTCTATTGCACCTTGGTTATCCTGGATACAAAATATAGCGTAAAAATAATTCCAGATTTCTCTAGCTAGCTCCCCCTCCGATAATATATGACTGGATGTTTCCAACTCTGGAGACTGACAACAGTGACAGGATGAGGCCAAATAAAATCCTATCTTCTGGATCATATCATCAGTCGGCAGCCTATTCCATAGTAGGCGCCATAAAAGGATCGACCATTTAGACGGGATATACGAACTCCAAATTTGATTGAATCTGCTATCAATATCTGATCGCAATCTAATAATCTCCCATGCTGACGTAATTGAGAACATACCAGCTATTCCTGGAGACCAAACAAATTCTTCTGAGCCATCCTGGATTTGAGCAATAATGTGAACGTCTCCCATGTCTCTCCCTTTGAGAAGCCGTTTTCCAGATGTGAGAAGAAGATTGTGAAGCCAGCTGAAGGATGTGAATAAGGGAAATATTTAGCCTTCATATATTTAACCCATAAAGAATTTGTAGTTCTAAGCCTCCACCAAAGCTTAACTGTTAGGGCATTCAAGACATCACCCAGTCGTCTAATACCCAAACCTCCTTCCTCCACAGGGAGCGTCACCTTCGACCAAGTTATCCATGTTCTTTTGTCCCCACCTTGCTTCGAGCCCCAAAGAAAATTTTGGAACATATCTTCAACTCGTTCGATCACACTAGCAGGAGGATTACAAGCCGCCAATGTATAGATAGGAATCGATGTCAGAACAGATTTTAGTAGTGTAAGTCTTCCTCCCATAGACATAGCTTTATTATGCCATCCACTGATTTTATATCTAATCTTCGTCACAAGGTCATCAAACATTGAAGCAGTGCGTAAGCCCGCTGTCATAGGAGAACCCAGATAAATTATAGAAAGTTGGAGCACTGTGAATCCGAAGGAATTTTTATGACATTGACTCTATCCTCAGATATCAACTTGGATAAGTAGATTCCCGACTTCTCAATATTGACTCTCTGGCCCGATACCTGCTCATATGTACCAACCACCTTCATAATCTTCTGGATTGATTTCTTTTCTCCTCCTAAAAACAGTAGGATATCATCCGCATAGGCTAAGTGAATAATAACTGGACATCCACTAGGCGAATAATAAGGCTTGAAACCACTGTTTTCATGCAATGAATTGAGATTACTGCTAAGGCTCTCCGCAGCTATGACAAAGAGAAGCGGTGATATCGGATCCCCTTGGCGGAGACCACATAGGCTCTTAAAGAAACCAGAGGCATTTCCATTAATCAAAGTAGAGAACCAAACATTATCGAGGAGATGCAGAATCATATTGAGCCACTCATTACAGAATCCTATTCTACTCATGACCTTGTTCAGAAAAGCCCAGTGGACTCGATCGTATGCTTTGCTCATATCTAATTTCAAAGCAGCATTTCCCTCCTGTATTTATGGTGAAGCATACTAATCATTTCCTGCGCCAGTACTACATTATTAATGATTTCACGTCCCTTGATAAATCCACTTTGTTCAGGAGAAATAAGACGGGGCAGGAGAGGAGCCAACCTGCGTGCAACAAGCTTTGAGAATAACTTGTTAATAAAATTACAAAGACTAATTGGCCTATAATCCTTTATAGATTTAGGATTCTTTCCTTTCGGGATTGGCAGTAAATGTGTGCTTGTGATAGACCTGGGTAGAGCAAACCCATCAAAGAATAAATGAATCGCCTCCAGTATGTCCTTGCCAACTATATCCCATGTTGCATGAAAGAATCTACATGTGAATCCATCCGGCCCCGGAGCACTATCTTGATCCAGACTTTTAAGAGTATCAAACAGTTCCTCCATATTATAAGCGCAGTGTTATCATCAACAGTAATATTGACAGGAATCTTATTGATAAAAGTAGTAGATTGGACTATAGGGGATGGGATGAAAAGCTTACTGTAGAAATCATTGGCCTCCTCTTGTATTTCTTTCAGCTCTGTAATAACTTGCCCTCCCTCCAATGAAAGACTGTGAATGAGTAATCTGTTTCTGCTTGCCGAAACACATGAATGAAAATATTTTGTATTTTTGTCCCCATCTGTATCCCATTTGATCCTAGCCTTTTGTTTCCAGAACGAATCCTCATAGCTCACCCTTCTTTTAAGATCAGCTTTAGCCTTCATCCAGTCTTCTCTGCAAGAAAGATCACTCTCATAAGCCATCTCCGCAGCTAGTGCACGATCTTCAGCCTTCTTAACTTCCTGGAAAATGTCCCCAAAGGTTGAAGTGACTCCACGCGGAAAGAGCTTTCCGAACAGCAGCTAACCTGAGTCCAATACGCACCATGCTATTAGGATTATCAATAGAAAACCAGGCCCTTCTAACAACCGCAGTAAAATCCTCATGACCCGTCCAGAAATTAAGAAATCTGAATAATTTCCTATTCGAGTCGCATCTACTCTTGATAGTAATGAGAATGGGCAATGATCTGATTCAGATCGAT